>JAABKJ010000282.1:0-53572 GCA_011634705.1 Andricus grossulariae
TTTTTGGTTGAAATATTAACTGTTACATTGGCTGTTGAGAATTCATATTTATTCGTTGAAAATTTATCTACTTGGTTGAATGTATAATACATTTTTAGGATGAAAATTGATTATTTTGGTTAAAAATTCATCTCTTTTGTCGACGTCCTGAATATATCTAACTCTGATTATTTTATATAAAAAACTTTTTAGGCACTTCCTAACTATTTGGTTTAATTTAAAATAAACTTTTTAGCAGAAAAATAATTTTCTTGGCATAAAATTCACCTTTTTGTTTAAAAAATAACTTTTAATTTGAAAATTTATATTTTAAGGTTGAAAATTCAATTATTTGATCGGAAATTCGCCGTTCTCATATATTTAACTGTGATTAATTTAAATGAAAAACATTTTTGTTATTTTTTATTAACTGGGTTAAATGTAAAATAAATGTTATAGATGACAAGTTATCTTTTTAGTTGAAAATTCGCCTTTTTGGCAGAAAAATTATTTTCTTGGTTGAAAATTCATCGGCGTGGTTCAAAATCAATTTTTCATTTGAAAATTCATATTTTCAGGTTGAAAATTCATATATTTTCTTGCTGAAAATTTACATGTTTTGTTTGTTGAGGATTCAATCTTTTTGAAAATTTATTTCTTCGTTCAAAAATATTTTTTTATTGCAAATTAATTTTCAGAAACCTTTTTTATTTGCTTAAAAACTTATGCTTATAACTGAAAATTAATCTATTATATATTTTTCTAATTCATCTTTTTTTAATGAAAATTCATTTATTTCCTTGAAAATTGGTCTTTTTTGATAGCAAGTTAACCTTTTTATTAGAAATTAAATTAAAAGTTAAAATATTTGATTTAAAATTCAGTTATTTGTATAAAAATGATTCAATTTGGTAGAAAATTAATCTTTTTGGTAAAAAATTTATTTCTTCTTTTGGAAGTTAGTTTATTTATTGAAAATTGATTTTTTCCAGAAAAAATTCACCTCAATATTTTATTGATAACTTTTTTCATACACATTTAATCTTTCTGGTAGAAAATTCATTTTTCGTCGAAATTTGTTAGTTTGTTTTATAGAAATTTGAAATTTTTTGTAAAAAATTCTTTTTTTGGTTAAAAACTTAATTAGTTTGTTAAAAATTTATTCTATTTTATTAAAAATTCCAAATTAGTTGAATTTTTAATCCAAAAAGACGAATTTGCAACTAAAACGTTGAATTCTTAACAAAAAAGATCAATTTTTAACACAATAGTTAAATCATCAACTGAGCTGATTAATTTTTGGGCAAACTGTTGCACTTTTAATCATAAAAGATGAAATTTTTATTCAAAGGATTACTTTTCAACCAAATAGTTCAATTTTGAACAAAACAAGATTTTTCAAGCAAGAAAGAAAAAAATTTAATTAAGTTGTTAAATTTTCAGGCCAAGAAGTCGAATTTGGGAGAAAATATTTATATTTTTAACCAAGTAGCTGAATTTGCAACTAAAAAGTTAACTTTGAACCAAAAATAATTATTGTTTGATTTTTAATAAAAAATTATTAATTTTCCTGCGTGGTGAAAAATATTTTGAAATTTTTTTTTCTAACACGGAGACCAGGGTAAACTAAATATTTAACGGAAATGAGGAAAAAGGTTTGCTGTTACACGTTGAAATAAATGTGTGTCCTGCTTACGTACTTTAAACGTTTGCGGGCCGTTGAGCATCTCGTTTAAAAGGAGAGCTTTCTCTTGAATAATTGGTCCAGATACTATGTCGCTGGCTTCACTGAACCATTCTAAGGCGGCAGCATACAAAAGCACATCACTTTTTTGCACCAAAACCCTCGAAAAAAGCACTTTAAGTAGGAAGCACGCACTTTTGCGTATAGCGCATAATGCACTAACGCAGTTTTATAACCAGACACACGAAGAAGTTATTTCACTGAAAATCACTTACTTGTCCGATGCTTGACGTCGACATAAATAGGAAAATCAATCTTTTGAAAATTCAGAAAATTCATTTTTGTTTTGCTGAAAATGATTCTTTTTTGGTAGAATATAATTCTTGTCAGTTGAAATTTAATTTATTTGCTTTAAATTAGTTTTTTTCATTCAAAATTATTTTTTTTTGTGCTAAAAATTCAACTATGCCATTTTTCGTCGAATTTTTTTTGATCGGCACTTAAACTTTTTGGTAGAAAACTCATTTTTTTTTGTTACAAAATTATCTAAATAGTTCAAAATTATTTCTATGACTCAAAATACATTTTTTTCTAAATTTATCTTTCTTAGTTGAATAATCTGATATTTTGTTGAAAAGTGGTCTTTTTGGCATATTTCTGGGTTGTACATTCAATTTTTTCCCCAAATTCGTCTTTGTGACTTGGAAACTTAACATTTTTTATATTTTCTTTCTTCACTGATTGAAAAATCATTTTTGGTTGCAAATCCAACTCATTTGTTAGACATTTGTATTTTTTGGTTTAATTTAACAGTTTTTTATTGACAATTGAAATATTTTCTGGTGAAAATATCAATGATTGAACTTTTCGTTGAGAATTTATTAATTTTTTTCTCACAGATTCATCAGTTTGAATGAAAATTAAACTTTGTTTCTCAAAATCTTCTTTTTATGGATACAAATTAATTATTTTAACTGAAAATGTAATGATAAAATTTTATATTAATAAATCTTGAAATTTTGTCAGTTTTATCATGCACATAAATTTGACACTCCTTTTTTTCTATAAAATAAAATATCAAAAATAATAAACAATTTTTTTGACGACTTTTAATTGCCTGCCTTAACAGGCAATGTCGACATTGCCCGAATAGTTTCGTCCGCACTAGATATCTGGAACATTGCATACCTGTGGTTACCTCACATTGTTAATTAGTACAAAGTCAGTCTGGCGATATTTGAAGCATCAAATTCAAAATTGCTCAACTGTACAAAATTTCAATTTATAATATTTTAACCAAATAGTTGAATAGTTGAAGTAAAAATATTAATCTTATAGCAAAAAGGACGAATTTTCAACAAAATAGTTACATTTTAAGCGAACGATATACATTTTCAAACAAAAATATTATAGTTCATATTTTGAACTAAAAAGTGTCTTATTTGAATTATTCACAGTTGAATATTTCCAAAACGTCGAATTTTTAATGAAATAATTGAATTCTCAAAAAAAAAAACAGGTAAATTTTGTACTAAGAAAATTATTCTCCTACCAAAAAAGACGAATTATTAAGAAAATTTTCAACCTGAAAATATAAATTTCTGAACAGAAAATTAATTTTCAACCAAACCGGTGAATTTTCAACCAAGAAAATTATTTTTCTGCCAAAAAGGCAAATTTGAAACCAAAGAGATGAATTTTCAACTAAAATGGTAAATTTTCATCCCAAAAATTTATTTTACATTCAACCAATAAATATAAATTCTCGTCAGTCAATGTGACAGTTAATTTTTCAACCCAAAAAGATTATAATGTTAAATAAAAAACAGTTAAATTCATTCAAAAATACGAATTTTCAACAAAATGGTTAAATCCTCAACCAGCAAAGATTATTTTTTGACCAAAAATATTAAAGTCGAAAAATAGAATATTCAGATATTAGAATATTTAGAGTAGAATAAATAGAGTATTTAAACTTTCTGCTGGAAAAATTAATTTACAAGAAAAAGCGGATTTTCAAATAAATAGTTGGAATATTCAACTATGTAAAATAATTTCATTTAAGTATATACATTTTCCAAACCAAATGAAATAATTGAATTTTCAGATTAAAAAAGTTATACTCAAAAAATAATAATATACGAATTTCCAGTCAGAGAGATGAATTTTCTACCATAATTTTAATTCGTCAACAATAAAAATGAATTCTTAACAATGCAGTTAAATTCTCGACTAATTTTTAGAAGGAAAAAAAACGAATTTTCAACGAAACACATTGATTTGCAAATAATTAGTTGAATTTTCAAACAAACAAGATGGAGTTTCAACAAAGAAGGTTATTTTTCTACGAAAAAATAGGAGTTTTCCATAAAGTCCAGAAATTTTTACTAAATAATTAAGTTTTTGTATTGAAAATATACACTTGCAATGAAAAATCTAGTCATTTAATTTAGTGTTAAAAAATTAATTCTCAACACGCAAAAAAGCAACAAATTTTCAAAAAGATAAATTTTCATCTAAAACTGCGAATCTCCAAAGAAAAAAATGAATTTTTGACGAACTGATTTAACTTTGAACCCAGTAAAGTGTAGAATATAAAGTGTAAAGTGTAGAGTGTAGAGTGTGAAGTGGTAAGTGTAAACTGTAAAGTGTAAAGTGTAGAGTGTAAAGTGGTAAGGGTAAACTGTAAAGTGTAGAGTATAAAGTGTAAAGTGTATAGTGTAAAGTGGTAAGTGTAAACTGTAAAGTGTAGAATGTAAAGTGTGAAGTGTAGAGTGTAAAGTGGCAAGTATAAACTGTGAAGTGTAAAGTGTAGAGTATGAAGTGTAAAGTGTGAAGTAAGAAGTGTGAATGTGAAGTGTGAATGTGAAGTGTGAAGTATGAAGTGTGACGTGTGAAGTGTAACGTGTAGAGTGTAGAGTGTAAAGTGGTCATTGTAAAGTAGTAAGTGTAAACTGTGAAGTGCAGAATGTAAAGTGTGAAGTGTAGAGTGTAAAGTGGTAAGTGTAAACTGAAGTGTAGCGTGTAGAGTGTAAACTGTACAATGTAAAGTGTAGGATATGAAGTGTGAAGTGTAACGTGTGGAGTGTAAAGTGTAAAGTGGTGAGTGTAAACTCTAAAGTGTAAAGTGTAGAGTGTAAAGTGTGAAGTATGAAGTATAACGTGTAAAGTATAACGTGCGAAGTGTGAAGTGTCGAGTGTAAAGTGCAGAGTGTAAAGTGTGGAGTATGATGTGTAAATTGTAACGTGCATAGTGTAAATTGGTAATTGTGAACTGTAAAATGCAAAGTGTAAAGTGTAGAGTATAAAGTGTTAAGTGTAGGGTACAAAGTGTAACGTGTAGAGTGTAAAGTGATCAGTGTAAACTGTAGAGTGTAAAGTGTAGAGTATAAAGTGTAAAGTGTAACGTGTGGAGTGTAGAGTGTAAAGTGGTAAGTGTGAAGTGTAGAGTGTGAAGTATAACGTGTAAAGTATAACGTGTGAAGTGTAAAGTGTAGAGTGTGCAATGGTGAGTGTAAACTGACAAGTGTAAAGTGTAGAGTGTAGATTGTAAGGTGGTGAGTGTAAACTCTGAAATTTAAAGTGTGGAGTATAAAGTGTAAAGTGTAGAGTATGAAGTGGTAAGTGTAAACTGTGAAGTGTAAAGTGTAAAGTGTGAAGTGTAATGTGTAAAGTGTAGAGTGTAAACTGTAAAGTTTAGAATGCGAAGAGTAAAGTGTGAAGTGTAGAGTACGAAGTGGTAAGTGTGAACTGTGAAGGGTAAAGTGTAGAGTGTGTAGTGTGAAGTGTGAATGTGAAGTGTGAAGTGTAATGTGCAAAGTTTAGAGTGTAGAGTGTGAACGTGAAGTTTGAAGTGTGACGTGTGAAGTGTAACGTGTAAAGTGTAGAGTGTGAAGTGTAAACTGTATAGTGTAAAGTGTGAAGTGTAGAGTGTGAAGTGAGAAGTATAACGTGTAAAGTATAACGTGTGAAGTGTAAAGTGTAGAGTGTAAAGTGTACACTGTAAAGTGTAGAGTATGAAGTGTATAGTGTAACGTGTAGAGTGTAGAGTATGAAGTGTATAGTGTAACGTGTAGAGTGTAGAGTGTAAACTGACAAGTGTAAAGTGTAGAGTGTAGAGTGTAAAGTAGTGAGTGTAAACTCTGAAGTGTAAAGTGTTGAGTATAAAGTGTAAAGTGTAGAGTATGAAGTGGTGAGTGTAAACTGCGAAGTGTAAAGTGTAGAGTGTGTAGTGTAAAGTGTGAAGTGTAATGTTTTAAGTGTAGAGTGTAGAGTGTAAACTGTAAAGTGTAGAATGCGAAGAGTAAAGTGTGAAGTGTAGAGTACGAAGTGGTAAGTGTGGTGAAGTGTAAAGTGTAGAGTGTGTAGTGTAAAGTGTGAATGTGAAGTGTAATGTGTAAAGTGTAGAGTGTAGAGTGTGAACGTGAAGTTTGAAGTGTGACGTGTGAAGTGTTACGTGTAAAGTATAGAGTGTAGTGTGTGAAGTGTGAATATGAAGTGTGAAAGTTGAAGTGTAAAGTGTAAAGTGCAGTGTCAAGTCTGAAGTGTGAAGTGTAAAAAATTTTTTTCCACGCGAAACCAAAATGATAGCACGTTTATTTTTTTCAAGCTGAGGAAGTTTCAAGTGCGAAATTATCAAAATTTTCCGAAATATGTGTATATGATTCAATGCAAAAAACATGTTTTTCGCACATTTTAATAATATTAAATAAATGAAAAGATGTGGACGCGACATGAAAACCTTAGAATTTGATCTGCGATCTAGTTTTAAAATATTCTTTTTGAATTTTCATTAGTTAATCTGAACAGTAGGTACTTACGTCAAGTGCCAGTATTTCCGTGAACTTTATAAATCTCAAAATAATAAGACAAACTTGAGAAAATAAAATTAGGAGAAATATCTATTTGAAGAGCCCTCCAAGTATATATATTCCAGAACACAATTATATTTCCCCAAACTTCGTGTTCTTGGAGTCCGTATTTCATGAAAATGGCATCAGCTAGGTATCTAGGGTAGCAGCTGAAGATTTGAATTTAAGGGATAAATTTCCTTGGGTCAATATTCTTATTCTCCATGCATCATCTTATATCTAATTCGATATTAAACTTTATTCAATTGTCTTTTGAATATTGATTTCAACGCAATTTCTTACTTTTTTAATGTGAAACAATAATGTAGAATTTTGCAAATTTAATCATTTGAGAATGATTTGATTTATTTGACTTTACATCATTTTTTCTATTTGAATAATATTATTGCACATTGATTTTTATCTTCATTTCATACAAGAGAATTATACTAAAATTTCAAGTAAAAATATCCTGATTTCAAAAAAAGAGATAGATTTTTAAGCACATAGTTAGTTATTTTTTAATTTTAAAAGCTTAATTTTCAACCAAAAGCGAAATAGTTACATTTTAAATTGGAAAAAAATTAATTAATTTCTAACCAAAAAATCGAATTTTTAATCAATCAGATGAATTTTCAACTAAAATTTGGAATCTTTAAATAAAAAAGACGAATTTTCAACAAAAGAATTGAATTTTTAATGGAATAAGATTTCTTGGCAACGACGATATTCGGACAAAACAGTTAAATTTTTAAACAAAAGGATCAATTTTCAATCAAGAAGATTGATTTTTTACCAAAACGACTAATTTTAAAACAAATAGCTGAACTTCAACTGAATTAGGATTTTTCAACCAAAAAGAACTAAAAAATGGAATGAATGAAATTTTAACTTGAAGAAATAAATTATCATAATACAAACTGATATTTAAAAAAAATGAATTTTCAACTCTAGCCCAAAGATATAGACCTTAAACTGAAATTATGGATTTTCAACCAAGATTAATTTTTAAGAAAAAACATATATTTTCATCCAAATGTTTGAATCTCCAACTAAGATAAGTACATTTTCAACTTAATAAATAATTTTCGAGTAAATTTATGCATCATAAACAGAAAAAATGAATTTTCTACCAACAATAATAAGCCTCTGCCCAAAAAGACGATGTTTGAATTAAAAAAAAAAAGTTAAATTTTTCACTGAAATTTTGAATCTTCACTAGAAAAAAAACATTCGAAACGCTCTAAATTCCTAAAGTTTCGAGTCAAAATATTGCATTTTAAATCAAAATTGATCAATTTTCAACCAAATAGTTTAATCTCTATCCAACGAGATGAATTTTCAACCATGATAATTAATTTGATACTATCAAACACTCATTCTCAACCAAAAATGAAATTTCTAACATGGAAATGAATTTCGAACTAAACTTTTGAAACTTGAAAAAAAATTAATTTCCAACTGTAATAGTTCATATTTAAACCAAAAATAAGAATTTTCAACAACAGAGTTAAGATTTTAGGTAAAAAATATTTTCCGGTCAAGAAAGAAAAAAAATGTCCAGCAAATTGTCAAAGTTTTGAGTCAAAAAGATTAATTTTTCTTTTTTAAGTAGAATTTTCATGCTGAAAATATGACTAAATAGTTTCTACTTCGAATAAAAAATAAAGTAATAATGAAAAACTTGCACACGAAAAAGGAAATTAAATACATTTTTTGTAATCCTCCATGAGGGTCTTCCGTTTCAAAGTACAGTTCAACTACAATAGTTGGTAGCCTTTTTCGTAATAACTTTCAAAAACTTGTTCGTGAAGTGGTTTTGTAGATTGAAACTCCGCATGAAAAATCAATCATAATTAGGGAGCGGATCAGATACACTGTGAACTTAGCTGAGAACGGAAAGATGTCCGTTTGAATAGAGCCTAAAAGGAACTTCGAGCTGGAAGCATAGGACGCGATTAAATATTCTTCTGGAATGAGGGAAAAATATTTTATTAAAATGTATTAAATGCACAACTGACATGAGAAAGACATAAAATAAGTTCACGTCGACGTCAGAGAAAGCAAGACTTGATTAATGGAGAACTTGTCCGATTAATTCAGAGAACAGTATCTGCTGGCGTCTGCATTTCGCTACTCGAGGAGGAAAATTTGAAGATTATATTTGTTAGTTTGATTTGTGTTCGAATCGGAGTACTTGAAGGAGTACTATTTCAAAAATAGAATTGACTTTGTTGTTATTTCATAAATACTAGCCCGATTGCTGTGTTCGACTTCAATCGGAAGCCGCCGTTTGTAGCGGGAAAAGTGAGTCGTCAGTCGAAGTTTTCTGAAGCTGCCAACTGCTGGGAGTTTAAAAATGACTTTGATTCACGAATCGAGTTGAAGCAACAAAAAAGTTCACATTTAATCATTATTTTCAAGTTATTTTGCTAATTTTGACCACCGTAAAGCCAAGCAATGTATCTCCAATGAAAACCAGACTTGGGACAAGACTCACCAAAATCCCCAGACGAATTGACGAATCAAGTAACAGATGATTATATTTATTCACCACGTAATTTTAATATTCTGCTCCTACTTCGGAACACAAACAATATTATACTTCAGTTTCACATCTTTTTTTTAATTCAATTGATTGGGTTGACGAAAGCCGTCTACACGTACTGTCTTGAAATTCTCTGAAATTGGGCGCTTTTTCGCTAAGGGACATTCCGCGATTTCTTCTCGAGTCAAATCTTCAATTCTGCCACTCTCCATATTTATTTTCACCCGTTTTTCAAAATTGAATCCAGAGATATATCTTAATGTGTATATTCCACGAAGAACTTCATCATCCACAAATATTGCAAAGATGTCACCATTTGAGGTTGATAATACACTGTGTTCTTCGTATGTCATGGGCCGGAGGGCTTGATGTTGTCCTTTCAAGTAAATTGGCTTATCACGAGGAAAAGTATATCTTCGAATTTCAAATCGCTTTTTCGGATTGACGTTGGGAATCAGCCGAACAGATTCGAGTTTTTCAAGTTCAAATCCGAGCACGCGCAAAGAAGAATTCTTGGCAGGTGACTTGGACCTTGCACGACAAGAAGGCTCGGCAGAAGGAAGAGAATTTCCGGGAGAATGATGTCTTTCAGGAGAACAAGAAGTTCCAGAACGAGGTACACCAGGAATAGGCTGGCCATTAGGTAAGCATTCAAACTGAGAACTCAACTCTGCAACAAGAAACAAAGCATTACATTTTCGTTGTGTACTCTCTTCCGGCATATTTTTCGCTTCTGGCATATTTAAAGTGATTGTCACATTTTTCCCCGGGTCAAATCACAAACACCTTTTCAGGAGGAAAAGTACCCAAGCGCCGAATCAGGCCGAATCCCGCTGACAAAAAAATTGCGTTGACGAATAATAGAATAGGGTCTTCTTCTTGTTTCGAAGTAGTTCAAAACATTACACCATCGCGTTATTTTATTAGGTTTTTCTATTTTTTACTTTTCCCATTTTTATGAACTTTTTTTATTCAGAATATACAGTCTTAAGTAGGTTGATATATTTTTACGATTCAATTATTTTTTTGTACACATGATGTGATAAATATCTTGACTAATAAAATGAGTCATTTTTTACTAATCTATAGAGGCCCACTTTTCGCTAATCAAATGTGTAAGATTTCACAAATAAGTAGTTGATTTTAACAATTTTGATTCAGAGAGGCAATGGTATCTTCTACACCAGAAAAAAAGCAACAAGATGAAAATAAATTCCTTTAGACACTCAAATTTATGCTCATAAAAGGAAAATAAAATTTTAGAAAGTTTGCTGAACCATTGCAATTTTCTTTGAGAAATTACAAAAAATGTTGCGCTTGAAGATCCTTAATGTTTATAATTTACTTCGATCTCATTATTTCATCGTAATTTGAAGATTCTTAAAAAATTCTTATTTCTCCTAACGTTGTTCGAACAATTAAAAAGCAATGTTTTTAGATTGAAGATAGGCTACGTCACGTTTACAATTTTATACTATGACCTTCTTATTGTTTGAATAGAGCAAAGAATATTACACCGTAGCGTCGTTTTATTGAACCTTCCTGTGTTGGCGTTGTCTAGGCTTTCAACTTTTTAAAAATGATTATATACAGCTCTAATTAACTTAATTTTTAAAAAGAAATTCGTTTTACATTTATAATTAGGGAATATCTTAATTAACTGACTCAGTAATTTCCCACTAATCTTTAGTGGCTCACTGTTCATTAATCGAATCAATTCGCATTTCCTCAGTGAAATGAAGCATTCATTCCCATTCATGATACATTCATTTGGAGGGAAGTCTCTGGTTTTTGAAAAAAAATACGGTAACTGCTAAAAAGTGAGAGTGGAATAGCGTAGCAATGACGTGAAGTGTAAAGAAAGCCAAAATAAATCGGTAAAAGCCGCATCTGTCTTGGCAGGAATTTCAAATTTGAATAAAAAATGCAATTTGTGACTTTTTTCTTGGTTATTGACATGTTCGAAGGATTGATAAATGCAACAGTCTCACTGCGATTCGAAGGGGAAGTAAATTTTTTCTTAGAATATTACATAGGTTCTCGGAAAAGGAAAAGTGTACCAGTTATAAAAGAGTTTTATCACTTGTACACATTTACTTTCCCGAAATACTGTTCATGCTGTTAATTCTGTTGCATTCGCCAATCATTCGGACTTGTCAGTAAACAATAGAAAAAAGAAAATCACAAATTGCATTTTTAATTCAAATTTAAAATTGCCGCCAAGACAGTGCGACTTTTACCGACAGAGAATTTTGGTAGTACGATCTAGTACGGTCGAGGTAACAGCGCCATTAGCTGTCAGTCGGCTTCCTTCACGCTTGCATTTTTAAAACCTCAAAACCCAATTATCGTAGGTTGTTTGTAAGTAAGTATTTCTCTCTCTTTCTTTAGAAGGTTGTGTTGACTTGTTTTTTTTCAGTTTATTTTATCATGGCTTTATCCATTTGTTTGTTTATGTAATCCTCTTGTATTAGGATTTGTTTAACATTTTGTAATTCCTTTTGTGAGTTATCTTTATCTGTTTTAGAGACAGCTCTGTATACGAGGGAGTTGATGAACGATTGCTTTTAAGATGGATGCTGGTGGAACGAGCAATGTAAGTGTCTATTTGTATGAGTCGGTTTTCTGTAAACTTCATGTCGTAATGTGTTATCACATCTTTTGTAAACTAGTATGTACATGAAAAGCAATTTTCCGTCTTGTTCAATTTCCACGGTGAACTGGATATTAGGATTGATGTATTCGACATACTTGTGTAGTTCATCAAGTCCATGTCTCCAGATGACAAAAGTGCTGTCAACGAAAAGGCGAAAAAATTTCTATTCAAGCTTGAATTGGTTGACGATTTCAGTTTCTATATGTTCCTTGAAGATGTTGACTATGACAGGTGAGATGGGAGATCCCATTGCTGCTCCTAAGGTTTGTTCGTAGAATTGGTTATTGGAAGAGAAGTAGGTATTATTGAGATAGTGTTCTATGGAAGGTATGAGATCAGAGAGGAAGTTTGCAAAGGATTTAATAATATCGATTGTATCAGAGATTGGTACTTTCGTATAGAGAGATACTACATCAAAACTGACTAGAATGTCTTGAGGTTGAATGTGAATCTGTTGTATCTTTTTGACAAAGTCAAAAGAGTTTTTGACGTGAGTGATAGAGTTTTCTGTAAGAGGATTCAGTTTTTTGGCGAGAAAGCAAGCTAGGTTATATGTTCGTGAGCTTATTGCGCTGACCTTTTTGTGGGTTTTCGGTAGTCCGTAACTGTTTGGAGAGATGGCATTAGTTGGTAATAATTTAGATATTGTTTCGATGTCAATTCTTGAGTCTTTTGGAAGCAATGTTGTTTTTCTGACTATTTTTTTTGGGTCTTCTTCAAGTTTTTTATATGTATCGTCAGTTAGAAGTTCCATCCTCTATGGACAAGTTTCGAGACTTTTAGAACGGTTTTTTTTTTGTTGACTATTGTCTGGTAGGGTCTATTTTTAGGTTTTTTATTTACATCGTCAGTTAGAAGGTCCAATGACTTTGTTGTTATAGTCTTATTTATTCATTATGACTCTTGTGTTGCCTTTGTCTGCAGGTAATATTATGTGTTTATTCTGATTGAGTTTTTTATTTACTGTTTTTTCTTGGTTTGTTAAGTTTGCGGACGGAAGTTGGGCTTGGTGTAAGATTTTGGCCGTCCTACGCCGATGTCATCCGCTTTTTCGGGTAGAAGAGTATATATTTTGGATTGTAAATTACGGCTGATTAATTCTCGCAGGATTTTGGAAGATTGGTCAAATGATATGCGAGTTAATGTTGACCAAATGTCAAACCTGAGAGTGTTTGATAGGGAAAGGTGAAGTTGTAATAGTTTTTTGGAGGTCATTTTTTGGATTGGTCGATCATTCTCCACGATGAGGTGCTCTTGCTAATCAGAGGCATCGTCAAGGATATATATATAAAAAGAATATAACCTGAAACTTCAGTTTCAGGTTAGCCCTCAAGAAGTGAACTGCAATGTTTGCGAAACGTTGCAAGATTTGTAGTTTTGCACACGATTGAAACCCTGAAAACGTCCTTCAAATTTATTTTAATTAATTATCGTGAAAACATTAAATCTTTCAATGAAGAACTGTACAAGAAGAGTTTTCTTACTAAAACTAAAACTTTTAGTAAGCTCAGGCCTTCTCAAGCCAAACAACTAATATCTGTAGCTTTTTCAAAAGTGTGTAGGGACAACTTCGTCCCAAAATTCTTACAGTTGAAAAACCATTTGGGATCATATAAATCAAAATCAATTCTACATAAAACAAGTTTTCTTCTCTTGAAAGAAAGAATACGACATACCAAATTTGTATTGCACTCTACCTCCAATAAACGATTGAAACTTCACCTCTTTCTATCAAACACTCTCGGATTTGACATTTGGTCCTTATCTAAAGGACATTATTTGGCAGTAGCCTTCCTTCAATATCCCGAAACAAAATCATAAGTAATTTGGAATCCACAATATATACCCCTCCACTCGGGAAAGCGAATGATATACGGCGTGGGACGGCCAATATCTTAGGCCAAGCCCAATTATCCTCCTCAAACTCAACCAAACAAGAAAAAACAGCTACATTTAAAATACTTAAAAATGATCCCACAAAGAAAATAGTTAATAAAATAAAACACCTTCAAAGGGACTCAAAACTAGACACCGAAACAATACCTGAGTTAATACCTACTAATCCTATCTCTCCAAAACGTTACGGACTCTCAAAAGTCCACAAAATCAACATTCCACTGAGACCGATCGTCAGCGCAATAAACTCACCAATCAACAACTTAGCACGTTTCCTCGCCAAAGAACTGAATCTTTTCACAGGAAACTCTATGATACTCGTCCAATGCTCTTTTGTCTCTATCAGAAAGATACAGCAGATTCACATTCAACCCTAAGACATCCAAGTGAGTTTCGACGTAGAATCTCTCCTGACGAAAATACCAATCTTTGATACAGTCAACGTTATTAAATCCTTTTCAAACTTCCCCACTGATCTCATACCTTTAATAGAACACCACCTAAAAAATACTCACTTTTCTTTCACTGAAATCTTCAACCAATCCAGGCTTAAACTGGAATTTTGATGCCGGTACGTTGACCACACTTCTGTCGTCTGGAGACATGGACTAGATGAAATATGAAATAGAGTTACCGTCTGAGAATTTTTCAACCATTTTCTTGGTTGCTCTTATGCCGATAATGAATCGACTTTGGACCTGGATTAAGTTTAATTTTTATAATTACAAGATGAAATAATTTTTTATCTGCCAGTAGATAAAATTTCCGTGTTATACGCATTCCAGTTAATATTGCAAACGTTATCCTGGTGCCAGCAAATCATAGATTCTTTAGTTGTAAAAACTGTTTTTAGCATCATTTTTATTCACAACGTAAATTTTGTATATTTAAGTTTATAGCACAATTTCTCTAATACATTCGATTATTTGATAGAAGAAAAAATTCAAATTAATACGGAATAGTAATTTTGTTTGTAAAGGTACTCTTTCCCCGTCCGTTGATCCTTTTTACATTAATTCAATTTTAAAAAAAAACAAACTTATTCCCAATTTTCGTTGAAAATCTCCTTATTTTCAGAATTTTTAGAGAATTTCGGTCTGTAAAGCCTGTTATCGATACAGCTGCATAAATATTGTTCATCTTCTTCTTGTAAGTGACGAGGTCGACAAACAAAAGGTGCGTAGTCCGCAATTTAAAACATTTTAGGCCTTTCTTCTAAGTCGTAATATCTTTTAATTTTGTTGTTGTTGTACAAATGTTTCTCACGTAAGATGTCGTTCCCCCCACCGCCTTCTTCATAAGAATATACCATATGTGCACGTGCAGATATGGGTCACGTGAGGTATGAATGCCATCTCAATAGAAAGACTTTTCGAGTTCTATTTTTTAAAACACACGTATGCTGGATCTTCCCAGAACAATCAAATAGAGTTTGGAAGCAAAGAAAATAGGATAGAATGCGGATAATGTCAATATTCTGATTTTTTCAATGCTCAAAAATGTAATTAAAATTATAGATATATACATAATATTAATATATTCACCAATGGCATTGAGAATAAGCACTAAGAATGAGACGAGTATGTAAGAAATCCACATCCTTTCTGATTGGAGGAAACACTATTTAATGTATCAAGAAATAATTTAATTAACAATGTAACTGATGAATATCCAAGTGCTTCATTGAATTATATGATACATATATAGTCTATAGCTGTTATCTATTTGACTGTAGGCCTCAGATTTATCTTTCTCAGATATTTGCATTTCATTAGAGTTCCCCGGAAAGTACTCGGGGAGGGAGAACTTTGTAAATTTATTATTATACACTGTGTTTCAAAGAAATAGCAATAAAAAGTTATTGTTTACTTTGAAACATAAATCTGGACACGTTTAAAGTGTTTAAGAAAGTAATTTGTGACCTTTGATTATCAAATGACAGTAACGACTTACAAAGTCTGATAAATCATTTGAAAACCGAGAAAAGTCTCGATGACGAAAATCTGAAAATATTAGATTTCAAGTAAAGCAATACTATCTTCAGATTTTTCATCAAAAATGGAAACGACCGTACAACATTTAGAACAAATTTGAAAAGAAATTTGCAGACTGGTCAAATTCTGATTTTATTGTAGATTTTTCCGAATCAAATCAAAATCCAGGAAGAAAAAGTAGTGACCTTGATTTCAGAGAAGCATCAGTTGCAATTAAAAGGCGCAAATTAATACTGATCCAAGATACTCATACGGTTATGGAGATTCGAAGAGCTTTTCTTTTAATATTAAGAAATATAGGAAGAAAAGCTTCAGCAAATGGTATAGTGAACTAGAATCGAACTCTTCAGAAACAGCTTCAGCTCTAACAGAAGATGTCAAATTATCAAACTTTTAATATGACACCGTTCACTCACAGGCAAAACAAAGAAATTCTGACATTTAGCCTTGTTACCATTGTGTTGGAGAAGCAAAGAAAGCTTGTTACTCTTCAAAAATACTCATTTCAGAAACAGAGGCTCGTGTTCACTTTCAATCAACTATCGACGTTTTCAGATGGACATTCGTCGAATGCGTTCGTATTTGCAATTTCGGTGGTACCATTATGTCTAAGAATTGCAAAATGAAACAATTCTGTTTAAATTGATCCTCATCCTGCATCTCCTGAATAATGTACACCTATCCTTGTTGCATTCGCTAATATCCTGAAGAGAGAATTCAAGAAGAAATAAATGATGTGAAAAAACAAATCGGTAAATCGCGGCCAACAATAATGCGTACAATCTATGGCGAATATATAGTCAAAGTTGGCATAATGTTGACTATGCCAAAATTCTATGTCAGAATTCGAGAAACTTAGTAAATTTCTAAGAGAAAGCTGTAAAGTTTTAGAATCAATAATTCAAAAAGTTGCTGATTGTAATAAATCTAATGAGCCTGATAATAAATCTAGTAACGATCGCCCTCAAGCAAGTAAAAACTCAATAAAATCTCTTACAAGTACACTATGCCAGGTGTACTGGCCCTTATGTAGCGAGAATCATCACCTAAAATTGTATGTAGAATTCAAGAATTTGATTGAGAAGAAACCATCACTAAGTGATTGCAAATACGGAAGGTGCACTATATTTAATCAGAAGCTTCACACAATATTACATGTAGAGTCAAAACTGGAATCAAAGTTGAATGAAAATGATTTATCTAAAAATCAATGTAAGGTTTGGCATTCACATATCTTTGACGCGTCTAAATTTATGCTAGCTACAACCATAATTGATTCTTTTCATAAAAATGGGCAGGGGCACGCATATACAGTCCTTCTAGATAGCGCTTTTTAACCCAATATAATATCTCGACATCTGGCAACACGACTCTTGGGAAAAAAATTAGATGTAGCAGTTACAGTCGGTAATAACACACACTATCACTTCATTCAACTTATGATACAATGCCTTTCGATTATAAACTGCGGAAATTCTACACAGAATTGTATAACACGGACCAAGCCGGCTCTCTACAAGCTGGAGAATTTGGAGAAGGTGCTTGTACAGTCATAATCGAACTTCAATTACATGTTACTTCATTTCAATTACTAGGTTAGGTTGGGTTAAAAGTGTGGTCTCACAAGTTATGTCTATTGAACACCAGACTTTGAGAAAGTCTCGCTAAACCCCCGAATGTATCAGTGAATCAATTCACAAATTGTTACAATAATGTCAAGTTACCTCTTACATTTAGATCCTACTCAGATCATAAACAATATTGTATTTTAGTCTTACATTTTTTTCTAAATTTAAATTAAGATTGCGAAAGAAATCCGTCTGTGAATTCCAATACGAAATTTCTCGAAACTGGGCTACGGCTGCCTATGGGACAATCGTCCTTTTCTTCTTGAGTCATAGATTCAATCACGCCGTTGTACATGTTTATCCTCACTCGTTTTTCAGCCTGATATTCGCCATGATATACTCGTACGCTTGCATAGATTCCACGAAGAAGTGTATAATTTTTATCGAATATTGCAAAGATGTCACCATCAGACGTTGACAATACCATTTGTACTCCAGTGGGCATATGCAGACGGCCATCACGCCTTCCTTTCAAATACATTTGCAAATCGTGAGGAAAAGTGTAGCTCCTTATTTCAAATTGCCGTTTTGGATTCACGTTGCGAATAATGCGAATAAATTTAAGTTGATCAAGGTTGAGTAAACACCCCAGTACGCGTATAAAAGGACGCCTGGCAACAGGAGACCTGGACCTGATGCGAAGAGGAGGCTCGGCAGGAGGACTGACTGGAGAACGCGGCGAATGAGAGCTGGCAGGACGAAGAGATATTTCAGGAGAATGATGTCTCTCTACAGAATAAGAATGTCTGCAACGAGGAACATCAGAAATAGGGTCGTTATTAGGTGAACGTCCAAATTCTGAACCTAAATCTGAAACAAAAAATAATCGATTTGATTTTTCTAGATTCAGTCTCTTGAAGCATATTTTGCGGGATTTTCATTCTCTCTTCTGGCATATCTTTCTCTCCTGGAAAGAGAAGTACCCAACCTTATTTCATCAACTGGAATGGCAGGATTATATACAGGAGGGCATAGTTTTCCAGAGGGCAATACTTGACCGTACATGTTTCTTAAAATAGATAATCGTATGTTGATATATCATTAGGCCCTTGTTTTTTGCACGTTGTGTAGTTCTAACTTAAAATTGTGTAGTTGAAAATTAATAAGATGGCAGTGGAAAACTATCTTGCTCTTTCAAACAAAAGTTACAGTTTTCTAACCTATTATTTGAAGGGTATTAATGTAAGAACTTGATGTTTACGTCAATTCTTATTCTTAAGTCTATAAAATATTGAAGTTCCTATTTATTTATTACAAGCTTCACATTCTTTTCTATATACACCTCTTTCTCCGTGCTCCTCCTGTTATTAATCAAATGAAAACTGAAGAAATAAATAGAATACAATGAAAAAATCCAAAATGAAAATCCGACCAATTTTATTCAATTTATTTAAAACTTAAATTTGTACCAAACTATACATGAATCAAACACGAATTTCTTGGTAGAGAAATATATACAAGATATATATATAATATACAAGATACTTTAAAGCGGGTTCGATGATTGGAAGACGATCTTAAACTTCCGAGCCTACGTACTAAGTGGTGTCGCACGTCGATGTGCTTGGTTCTGGTGAAATGGTATTTTCGCCAAGTTCTTGGGCTTTTATGTTCTTATTCAGAACTATTGCGCTAGCAAAAATCGCAAATCCTAATTCTTCCAGAAATCCTCGAAGATGCATGGTTTTCGTGGCAGTTTCTTCCAGTCCCATATATGTGGCTTCCGCGGATGGCAAGCCGCCTGTTCTTTGTTTCTTGGAATCCCCATAAATTGCACCATTTCCCCGGACAGAAGCGTACATAGTGTACAAACGTCTGTCCATCGAGCAAGTTGTACACACTGAATAATCAACAAATTAACCTTGACTTTCAGATAATAGTTAATTGCATAAGTCCGATTTTTTACAGTGTCATTTATTAACGCAAAATCGATAGTATTTCTTCCGAATTAAAATCCAAAGATTAAAATTTTTCTGAATACCTAGCTCGAAGATCTTCATTCCGTGGGATGACCAGGATGTTCTCGAGGTACATTGCGACCAAGAGCGTGTCTACCCATTGATATACATAGTACACATAAGGATTTCAGCCGGGCGTTGTTCATTATAAGGATTTTTTTGAAAGAGGTTACCTTGACTCCAGTTTCCAATTCCCGAAAAATCTTTTTCGCTCTGATCCTTATCCCTCTGCAGTTCTTTTTCATGTTGACTATAGTTTCCAAGGCTTTCGTCTTATTTTCAAGACGTTCCGTTAGTTTCCAAGTGTCATTTCTCAGGATTGACCTCACTCCTGCAGCCATTGCTTCAAGTGGAAAAATTTGCCAAATGTCCCAGCTTAAATTTTTGTTGTAACCTATTGTATTGAAACTCCACCAGATTGTAGTGCAAGTTGTCGGGATACAGGGGATTTAATTTTCAACCAATCACCCTTACCACCAACTAATAATTGCACATAACTGCTGATAAAGATATCCAATTTCGCTTTTTTATGGGGTTTTCAGAAAGATTTCTTGACGTGGTTTACAATAAAATAAGTCATTTCACAATGCACGGAATTTTTCGCCTTGACTTTCGCTTAGAAATCATCCTCAATCAAAATAGGATGGAAAGTATTCGTTGAGTTGTAGAAGAGCATACGAATGCATGTGCCCCACGTCAACGAGACGTACTGTAGTGACTAAGTGGTTCTAATACTTAATAAAAATGACTTTTCTGTTTACGGATGATTCTGCTCACTTGTTACATATCCAGGTTCTTCTTTATGAGTTTCCTTGCCTTTCACCCTTCGGGTGCTTTTTCGTGTGGATTTCGCAGAGGGTTAAAATGTAAAGATATATTTTTCCCCGGCACAGTCTCTGCAGAATCGAATCGAGTCTTGAGGTTTTCAGCAGTGGCTGCATGTTTTTCTCTCGAGATCAAAAATTTTTCCATTTCAGGAAAATTTTTCGCAGCCTACTGATATTTATAGAGCATCAACAGTCTAAAGCTGTTTTTTTGACGACGTCTGAAGACTGGCGACTTATTTACTCATTTTATCATTAACTATGGTTTTCCTACAATGAAAACGTTTTAGAAATTTTATTGAAAAGATATCTAAATCGTTCTTGAACTACTAAAACGTAAGAATGAAATAAAATATTCAATTTCCTATGATGAATCAACGACACTGGATCAGATTTTGCTTTTCTATCGGCATTGTTTTACACTAGCATTTCGAATTTGGACAGAACAGTTGAATTTTCAATCAGGAAATTTTCCCAATAGAGAAGATAAATTTCCAATCAGGACGACAAATTTCTTATCCAAAAACACGAATGTTTGATTAAAAACTTTAACTTTGGACCAAAAAAAGATAGCTTTTTGAAGAAATATTTTAATTTTTTTTAAATGATTAAATTTCCGATAGATAGTGATTTGTATAGTAATTTCTGAAAATGTTAAGGATGTGCTTAAAATTATACGGTTGTGAGATGTCGTCATCAGTGCGATTCATGGCGGTTCTACAGGGAGCCGTTCGTGGATAGATATACCTTGTACCAAGGGTTTCTACTGAATATGATTACAATAATTGATGTGCAGTTCCGGACAATTGTCCAGGGATGGTCCCGAGGGAATAACCCCCAAATGGAGGCGTAACAACCATACTGAAAGCTGAATGGCACCTGTGTGAGGTGTCTCACATGGTGACGCCAGGATACCGGGCGACCTCTCAGAGTACGCAGCCTTATCCTTGCATGAATGTCTCTACAAGGATGGATGAACCCCTTTCCGGGTCGGATAACAATGTCGACTACCCTACAGTTGGGAGAGCCAATCAAGACAGAGTCAATGGATGGATCGGCATAATCTCAATTAGGGATGTTTGATTCCTTTAGAAAAATCGATTTTTTAATCGATTCTGAATCAAAACATAAAAATTGATTCACCAAAAAAGTCGGTAACTGCTGGAAGACCAGTATGGCAATTTGTACATCAATTTCTGGGAACCGCGCTAAGGAACATGAAAAAGGGGTTACGTAAGCGGAGCGCCTATTTTACTGCATCCAGAATAAGCCGGCAGCAGAAAAAGAGAGGCGACACTGAAAGCAATCGAGGACAGGCATCCAATAAAGGAAGAGCGATGCTTCCTGACCCGGAGAAACATTAACATCCAGGTTTCTTTCAATTCCGAAGGTCTTTCCTTCGAGCCCGAATGCATCAACTAAGCGCAAAGATAGGATGGGCAAAACAGTACGCGTCCCGAATTCAGTTTGTGATTGACCACATAATCTCTGGAAGGAATTTCAATGCCAAGGTTCGACAATTCACGCGCGAATAGCTGATGCGTCATTACACACTCAACAAGTTAAAGCTGCTATCAGGCAGCATATTGATGACATAATACATGTACTATCTGACCTATCTCTTTTCTCTGACCTATCTCGATTCGCTCAAGATCCTCTAGTTACTGTCGACCACCCGCCCAAACCAAAAGAGGTTGAAGCATTTTGGATAGATGTCTGCAAAGTCCAGCATCCAATAAAAGAAGACTCAGAGAACATAAATAGCTTCAAGAAGTTGTGCAGTGTCATAATAACACATGAGGCGGAATGCCCACCGACCACTACCGAGGAGGTGAAAAAGTATTAAGAGGCTTGCGGAACTATTCCACTTCGAGATCAGATGGTATCAAGACCTTCTGGTGGAAGAAGTTTGCTTCAATCCACCAGCATCTGGCCCACATTTTCACTTATATCTAAAGTTAGCAGAGCCTATTCCGGAGTCGCCGGTGGAAGGGCGCACAGAGCCCTTGTCGAAGATGAGCAACTCAGCTGACCCTAAGAATTGCAGGACAATAACATGTATAAAGACACTGTATAAGATCATTACAGATATCCTACATGATAAGGTTGTTCAGACAATCGAACCTGTGTGGCTAGAGATATCCGAACAACGTGGCTCAAAGAAATGCGTAGCAGGATGTCGGGAGAACTTGCTCATCGATAGATGTGTCTACAATGACGCAGCATCTTATCAGCGCTACCTATATATGATCTGGATTGTCTACCAGATAGCTTTTGATTTAACCTCCCAAAGACTTATCACCTGTCTGTTGGAAAGCTTAAAGGTTCATCCACACATCGTGAGGTGCATACAAAGATTGATGCCGCTCTGGAAAACCAGATTTACTATCTCATCTGGAAAACATCGTGTAACAACTAACTACGCCACCTTTCAGAGAGGTCGTTTTCTGGGTGACACCATTAGCCTACTCCTCTTTTGCCTCACATTATTGTTCTCGTGCAGCAAACCTGGAAATCGAAAGCATAAGGCCACTCATGTATTTTACATGAATGATCCTAAGATCTATGCAGCTTCGAGTAGCATTTGTGCATAACCTCCTCTATACCTCTACTAGTAATTACGGATCAATTTTTTGAGTGAAATCAACGTTGGCTTTTACTAAAGTAGGTTATGCATACTCACAAGTGCACCCATTCAGCGTAAATTTTACAGGGGAACCAATTCATATGAATGCGTCAGCAAGAATTAATAAAAGTGTCAGTAAATTCATTTTAATTTGTAAGATTTGAAGTCAAGCTCCAATTCGCCTTGATTCGGCAGCGCGATAAAAGTTGGAGACTGGCTTTTTCAATAGGATTTGTAAGGTGTATTCAACATGCTAGCTATAGAGGATCCGTTCTTAATATATATCAATGACTCACGTAGCTCAATGTCGCCCTGTGAACTTATACGCTTGTGATCGCTGGTTCGAGTCTCGAAGCGAGCAATTTTTAATAATTTGTCGGAATTACCTATGAACCTGAATTAAGGCGAATTTACACGCATTCTCTTCGCACTGGCTCCGTTTGTTTCAACAAATCAGAAAACAAATGTATGTCATTTCATGGTTTCTGGGAACCGACCACGATTAATTTATCATTGCAAGGTTTGGGGTATTTGTTTAAAATGTAATCGGTAGCTCTTCTGCTTTTTTCGGAAAAATGTTACAATTTTAATTTTTTTTCCTTTGACAGCAGTGATAATTGTCAAATTTTATCTCGGTCCTAAGATATATCTATTCTCTCTCATTAATCAAAATTATAAAGTATTGAGGGACTTCAAGAGATTCGAAAGGATTTCCAAGATTTGGATGAAATTTCAGGAAATTTTAAAAACATCCAGGGAATTTTCAGATATTTGTAGTTTGTCTATTTTCTACATTACTTCCTTCAATATTTATATAATTCATTCAAATGCTAATTTGCCTACAATAGTTCTTTATATAATGATTCTCTACAATGAATTTTCCATAATAGAAAAAAAATATAGGGAATTCATTATAGGCCTTTACTGATTTTCCTGTAATATGTTTTTGAAAGGGTCCAATCAGCAGGACAGCTATTATCTGAAGTTGCTCAGTAAAGTAGCTTCGATTCATTTTTTATTTTGCAGAAATAGCGTATGGAACGTCATACTTTAGAAGGAGAAGAGCCTAAAAAAAAGTGTTCAATACAAAAAATAATATTCCGGTTTTCTATAATTTTTTGAAAAAATTTGCTTCAACACATTGAGAATATGGTTCCATGCGTGTAGAATAATTTCTGTTTAAAAAGATTAACATAATGTATGTAATTTTGTAATGCTAAAATAACAACCGTTTATTATTTAACAGCTCTGTTATGAATTTTTATTTGTTCCAGGGTTACCTTGATGATCCGCATGTTCACTACTACACCCAAAATTTGCGAGAAAGTCCCTTGTTTTGGGCGAAATACTTGATGATATTTCTGTAAAAAGATAATAATAATTTATAAATTTTGAATGTCCAAGAGGTATTCAAATATTCTCAGTATAGTGTATCACCCACAAGTAAAAAAAACTGTGAACATGTGTTAGGGATGTAAATTATACTTGAATTTCACCATTAATTGCGAAATCAGAGTTTGCCAAGTATTTTTAGAAGACATATAATTTTGTTAATTTGGAAAAATTCCAAACTTCTAATTGTAAAATCATTAGAAAAAAACGCGATTGTGTAACGTTTTTCACTTTATTTAAACAGTGACAGAAAGGTATTGTGGAATTTGTAGATAGGTTACGTCACCTCCACAATCATAAGAGCCTATACAAGTTTTTACTTCAAAATTGCAGAAATATATGTTTATAAGTCTTAATCCATTTTTCCTCACGTAATGTCATATCTTTGCTTGGAAACTTGAAAATTTAACAAAGGGCGATCAAAATTAAAACTTGAAAGATATCAAGTTTCCATTAAAAAACATATCAAACACTGATTAAGGTAAGTAAGTTCTGAAAATATGTCTAATCATTATATTCTAGTAGCAAATAAATAATATCAATGAGAATAATGGTTTATTATCAAATATTTGACATAGTATTTTACATTCATTAATGTATAATAGATGTTCCAACGCACATAATATTAAAAAATGATATCAATTCATTCTTTACTCACCAATAGAATTAAAGAGAACGTCCAAGGTTAAGATCAGCGTACAAAGGATTCTCATTTTTTTTAAATGCAAGAAAAACTGATGTACGTAGAATATTGAAAGTAGTGTAACTAATAAATATTCTGATGTTTCGTGTATATATGCATACTATTCTGAGACATTTATTTTTTCTGCCCTTTGATCATAAATTGCTGACATGGATTATTTTGGGGCTTAGTGCGATGACAAATTTTATTTTGCATCACCTTATCAATTGAGTAGAAGTTAAACTCTTGCACGCATATATTTATTTTATCTCGAGAAACTCAGATAACTTATGTTTCATATAAATTTTTTTTTGTATGAATCTATTTTCAAGATAAATTTAAACTTTTTTAAAAACTGATAGTTACTTGTAATGTTTTGTAATAGT
Source organism: Andricus grossulariae (assembly GCA_011634705.1). Taxonomy (NCBI): domain Eukaryota; kingdom Metazoa; phylum Arthropoda; class Insecta; order Hymenoptera; family Cynipidae; genus Andricus; species Andricus grossulariae. The sequence goes on from JAABKJ010000282.1 coordinate 25,104, forward strand.
ACCCAAATTCTAGCAAAAAGTAAAAACTAAAGAAATTTTACCGTTTGGAATTGAACAATTTTATAATTTCATGAATGCTTCATAAAATTGTTAATTTTTCGAAATAAAGTTACTATTAAGCACTTTCTATTTGTGCTCAGGCTCTTAGCGCTTCTGATTAGCATTTGAAGAACGAACAGGACTCTTCCAGGCCGATATTGGCAGTAGAAGATAAATTTCTATCTCAGCAAATTAACTCTTTTCGAACATACCGCGTTTTTTGTGGATTCCGTGAAAATATGTTTCAATTTTTGTTCCAGAGACTTATTTCTAAAAAGCAAAAAATCTTTTAAAGTAGCTTGAGATGCAAAAGCAGGAAAATTAATTGCTAGAATTGCAGATTTTTCAGATGTATCTGTAGATAAAATAAACTTTATACATTATAAGGAAAATTCACCAAATTGATGTTTTCTAATTGGTAACAGAATCATAGGGAATTTTTTCTAAATTTCTAACATTACATGGAAGTGCAGATTTTTCAAAAAAGTATTGAGGATAATTTTTCAACATCCAGCAAGTATTACACTGCTTTTTTAGGAATTTACGCCCAGATGATTGGATACATTTTCCTAATTTTGAGGAAATTTTGCCCAAAATGTGTCTGGCAAGGTCTTCAACTTTTAGAAAAATTCCGTAAAAATTGTAAATTCCCATCGTCACGAGAGGAAATTGGTTCAATGTGAAAATAGAATTTTGCCTATTTTGTGAAATTTCGCCATTTTCATGCATACTTATTGAGAAAATGTCGATTTTACTTGTGAGTCTGTCTCTCCTAGACGTTGCCGTTATCTGTCAACACTGAACACATTAACATTTGAACAAATTAACCGATCAGGCTCCCCTTTGGCACACTATTTCAAGGCCAAAACAGAAATACTAGTTTCTTGAACAGCTTTTTTTGAACAACTCTTTTAGTTTTTTCTATAGAAAATGCTTTGAAAAATCAACCACTTTTCAGCAAAAACTATACGTTATATGTAGGAAGAAATGTTACCAAGAAAAATTTTCAACTAGAAAGGTCTACCTTTACTGTTTTTACTCTTTTTACAGAAAAAACTTCCTTCCTTATATAGGATCTTCCAAATTGATGAAAAGATATGTTTTCCAGGTGACCAAAGGTAAGTCTTCATGACATTACATCCCACAAAAACATATCTTCTGTGACATGTGTACCTATTTCTTTCACAGCTTGCCTGGACATCCCTACCCAGCAAATCAATACCCCCCAGGACAAGTCCTCCCAAAGAGACCACAGAGCGGCAAATTAGGACATCACTCCCCACAGCAAAAAATTTTTTTTGGCAGTCTGGCGAAAGAAATAGGTGGAATGTGGAATGTGAAATATTGGGACATCACTGTTCATATCTAGAAACGATACGCAGCAGCCTGGAAAAAGTAGACAGGTCTAGCAACAGGCTAGAGAATTGGGACATGACACCCTGAAGTGAAAAACTATATGTAGCAGCCTGGCAAAAGTGGACAGCTCTTCCCACAGGGTGGATATTTTTGAGACATCACTCCCCATAGCGCTGGCGGGAATCAAACACGGATTTCCCGGGCAGCAAAACAAAGACCTTTTCTGGTGATGAAACAAATTATGAGATATAGGAGCTTGATCATGCTCATGAACCTCGGCGCATATGACGTCAATCGGAACTGAATTTCCTACTATAAATGGAAATTCTCGTAGATTCAAGCGTTTTTTCTCTCATTGCACCTTCCCATTGATAATGCTTATTATTCTAACCTATTTTACAACTCATATTATTCAAACTACTAACGATTGATACTACAGTCTTATTATTTAGTTTGTCAATATCACTTTCTCCTAATTGGTCGAAGAATTTATTTAATAATATCTGTAAAGAAAAAAATAATAGCTTGAATAAATTCTACGGGAAAAACGACATAGGGCCCATCTGTTACACAATTTTTCTCTATAGGAAGACCTGTTTACTTTTGCCATGCTGCTACATATCGTTTTTTACTGTGGTGAGTAACGTCTCAATTTTCCACCCTGTGGAAAGAACTGCCCACTGTTGCCAGCCTGTTGAGTATCGCTTTACACTGTGAGGTGTGATGCCTAATACTGTCATACTGCGGAAAGACTTGCCAACTTTTGCCAAGCTGCTACATACCTTCTTTCACCGTAAAGAGTAATGTGCCAATTAGCTACCCTATATGAAGACCTGGTAACTTTTGCCAGGCTGCAACGTATCTTTTTTCACTTTAAGGAGTAATGTACCAATTTTCCAAACTGTGGGAAGACCCGTCTACTTTAGCCACGCTGCTACGTATCGCTTTTCATTGTGATGTCTGATTTTTCTAGTGATGTGCCAAAGTTGCCGCCCTTTGGAAAGATCTGTCAACTTTTGTCAGGATGGTATATATCGTTTTTCAGTTTGGGGAGTGATGACTCGATTTTTCACCCCGTGAGAAGATCTGTCTACTTTTTCTAGGCTGCTATATATCGTTTTTCACTGTGAAAAGTAATTTCCTAATTTTCCGACCTGTAGAAAGATCTGTCCAATGTTTTCAGGCTGCTACATATAATTTTTCACTGTGGCGAGTGATGCCCCAAAGTGAGCTTCTTGCGGAAAGACCTTTCCACTATTTCCAGGCTGCTACATATCGTTTTTATTTTCGCTTTGAGGAGTATTGTCTGAAATTTTCACCCTTTAGGAAGACCTGTCAACTTTTACTAGGCTGCTTAATATCGTTCTTTACTGCGGTGAGTGATTTCTCAAATTTTTTACTCTGTCAGAAAACATGCCCACTGTTGCCAGGCTGTGCGTATCGTTTTTCACTGTGGGAAGTGATGCCCCAAAGTTTTCAACACGTGGAAGACTGGTCCGATTTTTCCAGGCTGCTGCGTATCGGTTTTTGATGTAAGGAGTAATGTTTTAGAGTTGCCAGGCTGTAGGAAGATCTGACCACTTTAGCCAAGGCTGCTGTATATCGTTTTCTACTATAGGGAGTAATTTCCCAAAGTTGTCATCCTGTGGGAAGACCTGGCTACTTCTGCCAGGCTGCTACATATCGTTTTCTACTGTAAAGAGTGATGTCCCAATTTTCCAATCTGTACAGATACCTATTGTCAGGCTGCTTCATATTTTTTTTACTGTGAAGAGTGATCTTTCAAATTTGCAGCCTGTGGAAAGAACGGTCAACATTTACCAGGCTGCCTAATATCGTTTTTCACTGCTGTGAGTTCCATAATATTGCGCAATCTCCGCATGTAAGTATCCACAAACAGTGCCTTTCCATTACGCTGCTGGTGTGTTTCGGACATGGTCGCAGCCGTCTCTCGCCCTGCCCCCTGAGAAACTGCGTGGGCCAGCAGTTCTAGGAATTACAAAGTCGGCGTTACGAAATCAAGGTTATGGTGTATACTGGGTCTGGTATATCAGGCCAGATCTGTTCCCATGATTTTCCGGCGGGTCAACCACAGACCCAACTCGAATAATACCGTATCCGAAATTTGAGAGACCCAGACAGAAATTTTCAGATTGGATCTGCTAATGCAAACTGCTGGATGTGGACCCAAAAATATCGGTTCAGTGCCGGTTCTTGAACTTCTCTGCTCTTCGGAGAATATGTATTTTATACACCAGGTGCACGGATTGGATGTTCCGAGAAATGCCCGTTCGATTCCCGAGAGCATGCTTCCGGGAGATTCCCGGTCAATCCCGGGAAAATTTTCAGGTGGGAATGCCTTGTGTCAAAGGACCCCTGTTCTCGAAAAATAATTTGAATACACCAGAAAAGATAAAAAACTGTTTTGTGAATTAGACTATTTTGCGAAAACTAATTTTGTTATTAATCCAAAGATTTCCTTGTCTAGCTGGCTATGAAAAATCTTTTCAACGTCCAAGGCCTTTTTACTAGGAAAAATACACCTGGAAAAATTAATTTCTAAGAAGACAGTAAAAATCCTCAGATGTTATCACCAGCATTCAGAGTCAGAGGAAAATAGATAATTTAGGAAAAGTATAACTAATTTTTCTAGAATTCACTGTTTACATTTACAGGGCTGCTACAGAAGCCTGGTTTTCATATTCCATCGGTTTTCGAGGTCTTCTAGACCAGTCTATAAAAGAAACACGTTTGCAATGATTAAAATCTACAACAAAAAAACAATCTTAATTCTTATAGTTTTTTGTAGAAAACTACGAATTTGAAATGTAAAAAGAAACTAATTTAGACAAATATTAAATTTACGAAAAAAACTATTAGTTTTTCATTTTTTATTTTAGGAAAATTACAAGTTTCTATACATAATTATGTTTAGTTACAATTATCAACAAATAAATTGGAAAAATGTACGACTGCAAAAGAAGGTTTAGTTTCAATATTTGCAGAATTTTAGAAGACGAAAATTTAAAAACAGATCATTTTAGGAAATAGAAATGGCTTATCACTAACTTATTCAATTCTACACAATTCTCACTAACATCATATAATTTCTCTTCCCTTATTTTAGACAAAATTGATAATTTCCATTAAATTACAATTATCAATGATTCTTTACAATTCTGTGTGTTACGTTTATATTTGAAATAATTCAATTTATGAAGTTATTCAGGTTGCGAGTTAAAAAATATCCTGAATAATATTAAGTAAAATGTAACAAATAGAATTTTTAAGAATATTTTGACAAATAACATGAGTTATTGACACTAGGCTTGAATATAAATAAACTAAATTACATTAAATGTCTAAATATTTATTTTTTTCATTTTGAAGCAAATATTGTCATCATCTCATCATTACCACCCTGGTGAAGGTGACGTAGCCTATTTACATGGTACACAATATTATCATACTGTTTACAAAAGGTTAAAACTCTTACACAATAGTGATTCTTATGAAAATTTTCTAGCTGTCTATGCGTTTTATTGAAAATATTGTCTAAATAAAATCTGTAGATCTTTTGTAGATGCAGAATTTTGCTTCTGAACATTTTTTCATTTTTCATATACATATTCATATACAGTCATAGGAAAAATGTATTTTTCCTTCTTTCGGTGTTTTTGTAAAAATATATTTTTTAATAAGATACATTCGATATAGTTTTTAATAATTTATTTCCGCCTAGAATATGGATTTGATCTCCCAAGAAAAAAAATATTGCCCCCCGATAATCATTCGTTGCGCTGACATTTTGAATTTATTTTTTCATGAGAGTTTTCTACGTCAGTTCACCCCCTACATAAACCCTGATATTTCGAAAATTATACTGAGGCATTGAATAAAAATTAAAACCAAGTTTAGAAAATTTTAGATGTTATACTGTAAATTATTGTTCTTCATTTGATGAACTATTTTGAGCAAAAAAAATCAAATACCGCTTATAAAGACTTTCGAAAAATATTTTTTTAGTTTTTCAAATCTACATGATACATTAGAAGTTGTTTTTTCTTCAGACTACTTTTCTTCGCTTGGCGAATCATTTATAAGAAACATCAGAAATATTGCCGAATGAATAAATAATGTGATGCTGATTAAAATTTTGCTTGTCACCAAAACACACAAATAATCTCTTCACGAATCGTGCTCATGAAGAGGAAAGACTCACATTTCCGAAAATACTACAAATAGTACAAATATTTTTCAAAAAAAATTACGATCCATCATACTCTGGTGTGCACCTTGGTTTTTATTCCTAACTCTATTGGTAAGTATTGTCCAATTTCCTCTGAAACCCAAGTAACAAGTGACCATTTGTCAATACATTCTTGACATTATTAGACACATTATATAAACACGTGAACTACAAAACCCTTATATTTGAAAAAAACTCCGTGCTTCGAAAGCTATGTTCCTGAAAGAAACAGGTCCATTCCGCTAGCACCTCCAAAGTGGCATCAGAATATTTTCTGTATGCCATCATTTAAAAATATTTGTGGGATGTTTTTGGTCATCGATGTCAATTTTTGGGATCTTTATTTGTCCTCAAAAAACTGAATTTTGGATGGGGGTGCTGAAAGACAACGTTTCTACAACAGCAAATTTGAGAAATTACAGAAATCAACTACGCCAGAATTTTTGACTATTCTCGAGCTTTCCAAAATTTTAAAATTCAAGTTTTAAAACGCAACACTTCCGGCCTAATTATAACATAACTAGCTGATTGTAACTAATACCCTTCGTAATTAAGCTTTTTAGACATCTTTATTGGGTTCTCATTTGTGGCCAGTCTTTTGGCATAGAAATGGACATCCTGGTTTTAATGAAGGCAAGAATATATTACGGATATATAGATGGAACTTGTTGGGTGATCAGATCATCAACTAGGGTGGTGTGTGGTTCAAATATAAACAAGTCATTTTCTCTGTGGGCTACAGAAAATGATGTGCGGCAGTGGGACTTGCTGGAGCTGGTGTGGAGGATGTTGATAATGGGACCTTAGCACGTTCGCTGTATTGAGTCAGCACGAAAATGTGCAAGAAGATTACTGAAAAAGAAGTCCATCCGTTTCTTTGCGCAATGTATTATAACAAAATTCCTGAGGAAGAAGGGGATCCGTGCTGCTAAAATTCTTCTAAGATTATGTAAACAGTTGAGGGGATCCAGTCTCTCAAAGGCAAGGGTTTGCCTTTAGTATCAAGCTGTCTCTGAGGGACGGAAGAAGGTTGAAAAATATTAAGGCTGCTCATCAAATGAAAAGAATGAATGAAAGAATTGTATGAAATTTCCTGGACTATACTAGAACATCCTGCCTACAGTCCATACTTGAGTCCTTGGGGTGATCAATGTGTGTTTCAAAATGGGGAGATTATGTGCAAAAATAATATCACTCCTTTGTATCTTTGTTGCATACCAATACACTTTTATGAACGAAGTCTCGTTTATGTTTGATCCACCCACAATAAAAATGCAAAATCAAAAATCTCTCTGAATAGCTACCTCGAAAACATCTAAGGACATTATAATTGTCCCAATTATCTTTCAACATCAACAAGTTGATCTTGAGGAGAAGGCGCGAATTGATCAAAAAATTCGACCCCGTTTGAACATGACCAATCATACACGCACTATCCATCAGTCTAATATATTATATAATTTATTTCGATTATAAACGATAGGGATAATGACATGAATGAATAACACGGGGCAAGCAAGCTCACTATAATTTGATCTACTTGGAGAAGGCGCCTATGCAGTTAGAATCGAACTTCACTTACAGGTAACTCCCTGTGATTATATAGTTAAACGTGGATATTAGTTGTGTATCAATAGACTCAACAATAATACAGAAATCAAAGTTAAAGTCGTGGAGTGAGTTAAGTTTGAAGTGGGTCCTACAAGGTATGTTTAGTAAACACCAGACTGTGGGCAAGTATCACAAAAACCCCAAATGAATCAATGAATCAATTTTTAAATTGTTACACTGAATGGTACAAACAAACAATATTGTAATAAGGTCTAACATTTTTTTATTTCCATTAATAATGGGGAGGAAATCCGCTTACAAATATTATTGAAAAACTTCTTGAAATTGGGCTACGGCTGCCTATGGGAGAATCGTTCTTTTCTTCTTGAGTCATTTCTTCAATCACGCCGTTGTACATGTTCATTTTAACCCGTTTTTCAATTGGATCTCTACTTTGTTGATCAGTTGATTGTTTAGTTACATAAAATCCACGAAGAAGAGTATAATTTCTCTCCAATATTGCAAAAACATCACCATTTGACGTTGCCAATACCATTTGTTCTTCGGTTGGCATGGGCAGAAGGACATTGCTTTTTCCTTTCAAGTGAATTGGTATATCGCGAGGAAAAGAGTATCTTCTAATTTCGAACTCTCGTTTCGGATTCACGTTGCGAACAATCCGAATAAATCTGAGTTGTTCAAGTGTATATCCAAATACGCGTATAGAAGAATGCGTGGCAACAGGAGATCTGGACCTGATACGAACAGGGGGCTTGGTAGGAGTTCTGACCGGCGAACCCGGAGTATGATATCTGGCAGGAGAAAGAACTCTTTCAGCAGAATGATGTCTGTCTGGAGAATAAGATCTGTGGCGAGGGACATTAGGAATAGGTTCACCATTAGGTAAACACTCAAACTCTGAACTCAGTTCTGCAAAAAAAAAGAATTTAATTTTCCATGTGCTTTCTCTTGGGGGATATTTTGCATGATTTTTGTTCTCAGTCCCGGCATATTTTTTTCATCTGGCATATCTTTCTCTTCCGGAGAGAGAAGTACCTCACCTTACTTTATCAACTGAAATCACAAGATTGTATGAAGGAGGGCAACAATGCATTATCATATTCCTTCCCGGGTCAAATCCTAAACACTCTTGCTGTAGAAAAAGTAACGAAACACTGCAGTAACTAAAATGACGTATGAAAAAAGGTTAGGTACTTAATAAGCGCGTAATTTAATTTTTTGTCATAGCCTTTTTGGCGGAGATGAATTTCAGAACATGTTGGACTCAACGTTCCATTTTTTAGAATTCCAAATAATCCGAGAGTCAGTTCGGTCACACCCGTCACCTTTTGAAAGTTTTCATTGTGGGGGAGGGGGTAATACAGGTATAGATATGAAATATAACGTCTATCTGCCCCAAAAATCACATTCTCATTTTCTATTCTGGCAAATTTTGGAATTCTTTGTGAATTCTTTGTAATTTTCAACCTAAAAAAAATAAATCTTCAACCAAATGGTCAGTTTCAAAAAAAGGAGATTACGCTTTTACATGAGGTAGAAGCATTGTTAAACAAACATCTGGATTCTAAAAAACATGTAATTTCAATCCGGCAAAATGAATTTTTATAGCGAAAAAATGATAAGAAGGGGAAGTGCCTGGAAAACAGGGAAAAACGTAGCAATTTTTATGACAAGGTGAAAAAAAGGACATAGGGGAAAATGTCTATAGGGGTGTTTTTCAAATTACATTTTTTAACGCTGATCACATCGGGCGTGTTGTAATTTGTGGAAATCTTACAAATGTACTTAAAATTATATGCATATACATATATTATATTGTATTATCAACTCACCAATAGAGTTGAGGATAACAGCAAATGTTATGCCGATAGTAGAAACAATCATCATCCTTTCGAATCAGAGGGATAGCTAATGATTGTTTTGACAAAGAATTTTATTAACAACGTAACCATGGAATATTCCGTTTCTTCATATGATCATATGCTATAACCTAGAGCTGTTATCTCTTATATTATTGCAGGTCTCAAGGCTTACCTTCTCAAATATTTACACTTCTTTTGAGTCAGTTTAAAATAAAAAAAAATATAATTACTTTATTTGTTAAATCTGATGTCACAATTTGTATAATCTTTTATGGTTTAGTGAATAATTTTAATTCGAAATAGATAATTTTGTAACTACTGAAAAATTGGATTTAAAGTAAAGTAAAGTAGTAAAAAGTCAAGTTTAAAGAAATTTTTGTTTATACTTCATATTTATTTATTCAACATTCAATACTGAAATCTTTCAGTCCTTAACATATTCAGAGACTCACGTTTAGACTTATTGCTTAGAAATTAAAAAACTTACAAAATGGTATAGCGAAACGTAATTTGGTAACTTTAATTGCGTAGTGCTGACTGACTCCATAGCCACTGGAATAGCTAAGAATTCTTTAGCTGTGTTCTTTAACTTTGGGAATCGATGAACATTTTTTGACCACTATTCGAGAGGATTCGTATCCGAAACACATTCATGTATATATTCATACATTGGATGTAGGGAAACCTAAGAGTAAAATAAGTATGTCTCTCATGAGACTACCTAAATGAAAATTCTTCACGTCAGGATGCGTCACTTATGGCAATTACTCATGAAATAACAGGTTACTTGAGTGAGAAAAGATGTGTTTTGGATACTAATCCTTTGGAAGGGTGGTGAAGAAATTTTCAGCGATTCCCAAAGTTAAAGAACGCTGCTAAAGAATTCTTAGCTTTTTCAGTGTTACCAAATTACGTTCCGCTATGCCAGAAAAAGACATGCCCAAAATTAGTTTTTTGCATTCTAACCTTGCCTTTCCGGGATTTTTTCAATTTGTAAGCAATTAGTTTAAACGTAAATCTCTTAATATGTTAAAGGTTAACAGATTTTGATATTTATTGTCAAATAAATAAATATAAAATTTAAACAATAAATTGACTGACACTCACCTTTTTGATGTGGTTCACAAAACCAAATTGTTACACATAAATTTTCGTACATAGTTGTTTACTTTCGATTCTAAAATCACTGTTAGCGATTCGGAAAACCCCCTAGTACCGGGTTTGGAGAAATCCTTGTTAGTTTCAAAAGTTTCGAAAACACGAAACTTTCGAGCAAAATAACTCTTACAGAATATACCATGTTTTTTATGTATTCTGTAACAATATATTTCAATTTTAGTTCGAGAGACTTCTTCCTAAGATAAATTAAGCTGATGTGCCTCATTTTCCTAAAGTGAAATTATTCAATTTATTTGTGCTGATATTTGGAAGCTGATGTAGGATGATGTAGTTTCAAAAAATGTATTAATTAATTTTTCAAAAAAAGACTTTTTTCTTTCAAATTTAATAATATTGAAATAATGCTCCAATTATATAATTATTTTTGGTTCTACTTTGTATTTTGATCTTGGAAATTTGTTCACCAACCCAGAGGAGCACCAAATCTTTTAAAATAGCTCGAGATGCAAAGGCAGGAAAATTAATGGCTAGAATTGCAGATTTTTCATATTTATCTGATGTTACTGTATATTTTTAATTTCTGTACATCAAATATGAATGTATTTACCGGGTAATCAGAATGCTACAAATATTTCTTAATCTGGTCATAATATAAGAAATGTGCATTAGTAGATAAAATAAACTTTGCATCTTATAAGAAAAATTCACCAAACTAATGTTTTCTGATTTCTAACCGAATTTGGTTATCCGACCAGATAATTTGATACATTTTTCCAATTATCAGGAAATATGCCCAAAACGTTCCTGGCGAACTTTCGTAACTTTGAGGAAAACTTCGGAAGAATGGTTAGATTCTCATCGTGATGAGAAGGAAATAGTTTAATGTGAAAATAGACTTTTGCTGATTTTGTCAAATTTTGGCGTTTCCAAACATACTTATTGAGAAAACGTTGATTTTACTTAAGAACCAGTTCACTATACGATGCGTTTTTCTAGTTGAAATAGAAAAAATAACGTTGAAAATAAACAAATTAAATTGATGAAAAAACGACGCAAGTTTCAGTAAAACATCATAGAAAAAAATTTCTTTTTTTATAGGATGCGCAGCTTTTTCAATTGTAAAACAAGACAATGGAAATACATGTGTTTCAATACCAACGCAAATTATAAATTGTGATAATATAAATTCATTGAAATGATACATTTTTAGGGTAGCTGAAAATAAAATTTAATGCAAAATAAGGAACAAATATTACAGTAATCATGACAAATAAAATTTGTACTTTACGTTGCAATCTCTGAAAAAGTTATCCCGGGCCGAGATACAGAAATAAATGTAATATACAATTGATATAATAGTGTTGCATAATGTAGAAAGTTCGCAAATTGGACAAAATCGAGTGCGAAGAACGAGATACGTGATCTAAATGTGTTTGTTAAAGCCGAAGGAGCTTTAACAAAAGAGCATTTACAATAACCAAATTACAGTATTCAACCCGACATCCACCTAGATCTAGTGTTGTCATCACGTCTTCCTTTCAAGTGAATTGGTATATCGCTAGATAAAGTGTCTCTTCCAATTTCGAATCACTGTTTAGGATCCACGTTGCGAACAATCCGAATAAATCTAACTTGCTCAAGTCCATATCCATGTACTTGTACAGCAAGACGCTTGGCAGCCGGAGACCTAGACTTGATACGAAGAGGAGGCATGTGGCAGGAGGCGAAGACCTGACCGGACAACCATGAGAATGACGTCTGGCAGTAGGAAAAGATCTTTCATGGAAATGATTCCTGTTTGGAGAATGCAATCAGGCTTCAGGGCGAGTCAACGTACACTCACCGCCTCTTTAAAAGTGACATCTGACCTCAAGAAAGCAACGAATGACAGAAAGATCACTATCGTTATGCTCTTTAACTTCTCGAAGGGCTTTCTTACGGTGGATTACAACCTGCTGGAGTCAAAGTTCAGACTTTTAAATCTTTCTACACTAAGAGAAAAATCAAGCTTTGCCAGGATGGACTTTCATGATTTTGAAGCTTAAAATTTTTACATGCTCTCAAAGCATAAATTTCACGAATTATATAGTTGAATTCATCCTTTAAAAGCAAGAAATCTATTCACGACATCAAATAAGGGCATACGTGCTTCAGCCGTATGGGCTTTATCGTCCAAAGTCACGTAGTCCAACCGTTAAACGCTTGCGATGAGTCGAAGCTTCAAAACTATGAACTCCACCGTTTGAAACTGTGAACTTCGTGCGTTCTCCTGGATGCCTGGACACCTAAGGCAGAAGTTTCATAGCTTAGAATCGTGAAAGTCTTGCTCCTGGACGGTGAACTATTCAATGCTCCTGCCCTGTGCTACTCATGTCTCCGAAGGATGAGGTTCTTGCAGTAAAAGCATGAACGCCTTGCGTTTAGAGCATGCTCCCCATGCTTCAGAAGCATGATTACCCTCTTTAAAATGATGGTTTTGTCAAGCTGTTGAAGCATGGGATGTTTCCATCGACTCAAAGCTTTATTTTTCTCTCAGTGTAATGAAGCAGTTAAATGGTTAGAATCTTATAGGTGGAGCCGATCCTTAAACCTTGAACACCCTTTTTTCTTTGCACTCTTAAACTTACCGAAACAAAAGTAACTATAGTTGGTTCTTCATCCTCCCCATCCATTCATTGCAACTTTCAGAGCTTCACGAATACAGGGCTTCAGTATTCCATTTGTTCTATGTATGAAGAATCTTGGCTTCCATGTTAACCGAACGTTATCCTAGGAAGAGCATGACAGTGAAATATCTGGTCTAATCCTTCCTTTCTTTGGTAACGGCCGCATTGTTTATAACGATATTACGGATGAATTTATTGACAATCTTGAGCATTCACCTAATGCGTGCATTCGGTTCATCTAAATATATTGCTCCTAAAAGCGAGAATATAACTCCATTTAGCGAGAAAGCAGGATGACTCAGTGTGGCTAAAAGGAGACAATTTTTTATGAGCAATCTGCCTTACAGCCTATCGAATAGCGAAGCTCACCTGTAACTTTTAAATCTTATCTACTTTGCTATTAATAATCAACCAACATAGTATACAGTTTGTCAAAAAAATCAGTGTTAAAACTACCAAAACATCGTACATGTGAATTCCAAAGGTCCTTCACATTACGTGAGGCTCGCCTTAGGATCAAACTACTCAGGAAAATCATAAATATAACTTCACAATATCTATTTCAGCAGTTTCTTTTCGAATATTTATCAATATCTCTAATCAAACACTGGAAATCACGCAGTGGTAGCTTCATTGAACCTTTATACGTTTCTTTACCAGAATACGTCTTTTTCTTTCGTCTTCTACAGTATGACTGTTTTCTCTCTTAGTCCCTAACGTGCCTTTACTCTCATCTTGACTACTGTGCAAGATACCAACTAAGATATTTCTACAAATATTTATCTATATCTTTAAAACTACTGGTATTCAAATATAAGGAATGGCTTTTGTAACTCTGGTCGCTGTTTACATATTAATAGATGCTATTGTACTCTCTGTGCCTCAGAGGACTAATTAGCCCTCGGGACTTTTTGAAAATAAATACGAACACAAATACATCTCACTTCTTGCTCCTACTTTAGATCACAAACAATATTGTATTTCACAATTACATCTTTCTTTGATTTACATTAATAGTGCGGAGGTAATTCGTTTACAAATACTGTTACAAAATTTTTTGAGATTGGGTTACGGCTACCTATAGGAGAATCGTTCTTTTCTCCTTGAGTCATTTCTTCTATCGCACCATTGTACATGTTTATTTTCACCCGTATTTCAACTTCATATTTACCATGACATAGTGTTGCATAGATTCCACGAAGCAGAGTATAATTTCTTTCCAGTATTGCAAAGACGTCACCACTAGACGTTGATAACACCATTTGTTCTCCGGTTGGCATGGGCAGATGTTCACCACGTTTTCCTTTCAGGTGAGTTTGTATATCGCGAGAAAAAGTGTGTCTTCTTATTTCGAATTGCAAGTTTGGATTCACGTTGCGAACAATTCGAATAAGTCTAAGTTGTTCAAGTCCATACCCAAGTACGCGTATAGAAGAACGCCTGGCTACAGGGGACTTAGACCTGATACGAAGTGGAGGCTCGACAGGAGGCGAAGACCTGACCGGAAAATCCCGAGAATGAAATCTGGCAGTAGGAAGAGTTCTTTCAGGAGAATAAGAAGGTCTAAGACGAGGGACAACAGTTATAGGTTCTCCATTAGGTAAACATTCAAATTCCGAACTCAATTCTGAAACAAGAAACAGAAGATTCAATTTTCCTTGTGCATTCTCTTCGCGCATATTTTGAGGGATTTTTTTTCTTTCTTCCACTATATTTTTCTTTTCTGGCATGTCTTTCTCATCCAGATAGGAAAGCACCTAACCTCATTTCATCAACTGGAATTGCAGGATTATATACAGGAGGACGAAAAAACATTATCAGATTCCTGCCCAGGTCAAATCTCAAATACTATTTTAAGGCAATAAGTGATGAAGTACCAAACTAACTTAACTAACGTATGAAACAAGTTTAGGTACTTGATAAGGGCGTACTTTAATTTAATGTTCTAGCATCTTTGGCGAAGTTGAATTTTAAATCTTGTTCGACCTAACCTCAAATTCTTCAGAATTCCAAAGAATTCAAGGGTGGGCCAGGTCACAAATGTCGCCCTTGCAAAGTGTTAAAGAGGGGGTGCGGTGATAACGCAGGTATAGAAATGGAATATGACGTCTATTTGCGACAAAGATCAAAATTTCATGTTCTATTCTGGCCAATTTGGGAATTTATTGTAAATGCTTTGGAATTCTTTAGAATTCCTACGACAAAGAAATTACGTTGACGATAAAATATGTCGGATGAAAAATTTAAATCTGGCATATTTTGCCGGGGGCCAGTGCCTGACCTTAGATGTTTCTCAAAGTACATAGATAATCGTATGTTGGTATACCAAAAGACCCCGTGTGCTGGGCCTACAATTTTACGTAGTCCATATAGAAGTGTGTAGTCCGAAATCAAGAAGCGTGCAGTACAAAATCAACTTTATTTTTCAAGAAAAATTAACAGTTTTCCAACCTACTATATTATTTTCAACAACAAAGAATTAATTTGAGCCCAAGCATTTGCATTTACAAAAAATAGTTGATATTTTAAATAAAAAGTATTCTGATTTCAAATCAAAACCAGTTGAACTCATCCTAAATAAATTAATTTTTAACCAAATTGTTCAATTCTCCCTGAGTAGTAGATTTTTGAACCAGAAGAGATGAATTGTGGAACAAATATTATATAACACTAGGCTTTTTAATTTGAAAAAGTTAATTTTCAATAAAAAATAGTTAAATAGAAATTACTATAAAAAGGGGATAAGCATAGGCGAAAAAGTATTAGGTTTTAATTTTTTTAAGTATTTAAAAAAAATTGTATGTACATATATATTTTGCACGTGTGATGTCATATTCTGCGATAACCTGGGTACCATATGTGCACGTGCACATATGGTAGAATTTCTGTATCAATAGGACTCATTTTCGAACTCCATTTTTTTAATGCACACAGTCTGGAAGCCCCAGGATAAATGCAGAATTAGTTCCTAGTTATTTCGAACAAACTCAAATGGACGTTTGAACAATGTCATTAGGACAAAATGCTGATTACGTCGGGCATGTTGTAATTTGTGAAAATATTAAAGAGTTATTAAAATTGTATATATTATATTCTGATATTCACCGATAGAGATGAGGATAACAGTGAATGTTGAGACAACACTGGAAACAACCCGCATGTTTTTGAATTAGAGGGAAAAATAAATAACGTATTACGAAGAATTTTAATTACAATGAAACTATTGAATATTCTGTTTCTTCATCACATTTTATAATACATCCTATAGTCGTTATCTCTCAGATTGTAGGCATCAAGGTTGACTTTCTCAGATGTTTACACTTCTTTAGTGTCAGCTTCGAGAAAAATATCATAGCTGCTGAATTCGTTAAAACTGATGACGAAATTTATTATTCGTTTATTATGCAGCGCAATACTTTGATTTGAAGAAGAGAATTTTCTGAATAATAATTTCTAATAGTAATTTTTGTTATCAGAAGTATAATTCTGATTTAAAAAAGAGAATTGTGTAATTACTAAAAAATTAGAGTAAAAGTAACGACGATTAGACATACTAATCGGGCGCCAGGTTTTTACACTCCCCAGACAGTTAGTTTTTACATAAAATTATTACCTTCTCATTATGATGGGAATGTAAAAATTCAGTATAGACCCAAAATAGTTATATGTATGGCAAGTGCGGAACAAGGCTGATTTCGTGAGTGAGAACTTTGCAAAGGAACGAAATCAGCGGTTTGCACCTGCCACACACAATATTTTCTATATCAACCTCATGGAGAAAAATTTCAAGGGAAAACACTAACTAAAAAAGAAAAAAGACTCAACACTGAACAAAGACTACAAAACGTGCATGGACATGAATTGTCATTGCTCAAAAATACCTTTTTCTACTGCTAGATAGCGTGCTCAGGCTAAATCACAGCAGACAACCTAAATACACTTTAGCCAATTTCGGAGCAGTGAATCAAAGGTTAGGAATCCTTCCACTTTCGAGAAGCTTCAGTATTTTTTCACGCTTTCTCTACTTTTTTCACGGTTAATCTGCCGCCTTGCAATTAGCCACTTTCTCTGCCTATATACAACCACGGAAAATCGACTTTTTCATGGAGGTGTAATAAAAATGGGTTTTTACTTGGAATTGATTAATATTTACTCCACATAAAAAGAAATCAGCACCTATGCACGAATTCTGCACGTAGAAAATTTATGAATCAAAATTTACCCAATAAGTTGGGTGAATAGAGGACATAACTGTATTTAGATAAAGTTAGATTTCTTGTTTTTGAGAATTGACGCCACGCAGCGGGCATGGATGATTGGAGCTGCAAGGGATGTGCGGTATTCACTCAGGCAAGACAAAACGGGCGCGTTGTAGTAAGGCGCTGCACCGTAACTGCCTACCTCTGTAACTGGGTCATGACGTTGTGGCAGTTCACTCGAAGCGATAAACCCACGCTAGTCTTTGATATTGACAACAGCGCCATCTCACAGGCGCATATCAATTCATCCTAATCAAAAATGTTATGCTCTGGTTTAAAATAAATCATTTATTATAAGATTTCTTGTTAATATTCAATTCAAATTCTAATTTCTTCTGAATTGGTGACGCTGTCGTTGGATGTGGCCAACAGGCTCTGCGATTAGACAAAGAATAAAAAGAAGAAGTATTGGATAGACAGAGAGAGAGACAGAGGGTATGATCACGAAACCATCGTTTCGAATTCGATCGCACCTTGTTTTCTATCTCATATGGTAGGAAACACATTTATTTAAACGAGCAAGAGTGAACTTTCTTTCTCGTTTCCGTTAAATATTTAGTTTACCCTTGTCTTCGTGATAGAAAAAAAATATTCAAAACATTTTTTTCCACGTAGTAAAATTTGCCGAAAACGGTTTAGATGCCCCTGATTGTTTACGCTCGGAGAGCCTGGATTTAATGTCACCGGCAGTTCCAAAACCGACACTCAATCCTGGTTTGTCTGTAATTAATATGAGGATTCTATTATGTTCAGACCAGTATATTATGAAATAACGAAAAGTAATATAAATTTTTAATTAATGAATTATATAAAGTTTATTTCTGTGTGTGATTAACTATTCGCTTCAAAGTAGGTATAGATTGCAGATTTTTTTTAGAGATTTTCTCTTTTATTAGGAGAGGAATTACACAACAGTAAGGTAAAATCAAAGGGCTAGAGAGGTGTCACCATTGTCAGGTCTGAATTTTGGAGACGTGTCCTCCATAGAATCTTGAAACAATTTTAAATGTGTTTAATATTATAGGATTTCAGAAAATATCCAATTACATAGACTATCCTTTTCTCCAAATAAATACTACTTATTAGGTTTACTTAATTAAAGTATAATATATTTAACTTTTGGGAGAAAAGAAACGGCTAATCAAAACTGAACTGCACATTAAAGCATTGAAAGTATAAATCTTCTCAATTTTGAACTTTGAGCATCAAGGCCTAAAAAAATTTCAATTTTGAAATTCTTCATTCAAAAAAACAAAACAAAAAAAATACAAAAATTTCTTTCGCTGCTTTGAAAGTGTCTAAACGTATTGAAGATATCTGACCAATCGTACTTCAATTTCAGTACCAATAGCCCCTTTTCCAGCTATATATTTACCAAGAAAATCTGGCTATTCGTACCGAAATTTCATTATTTGCACACACGGTCTTCTTTTAAAATTATAATTGTGAAATTAGAGAGATTTTTATCCATAAATCCTGTTAGGCTAAATTATTTTACTTTAGTTCAACACTTTTCGTTACAAATTTAAAAAATTTGAAATAAAATACTTAAAAATACAATGTTCAAAGTTGAAATTTAGCACTCCGTAATATGTAGCAATTAAAGGTTTCCAATTTAAGAGAATTCAGTTTAAAATTGTTCATTTTTAAATATACCTATAAATCACAATAGCTGTTTTTTTAATGGAGAAACAAACATTGATACATGCTAAAAATGGTTCGTTCCTAAATTATTTCGTTTTTCAATTAAATGGGTTAAAAATGGCATATTTTAGACGAAGAAAAATTGAATAGGATTTGAAATTAAATGAAAGCGTTTACATATTAATTAATTAATCAGAAACTATTTAAAAATCAAAAAGAATTTTCGAAATAGTTTATAAAGTTTCGATCACAAGTTTAAATTTGTTTAGCTACTGAAACTTCCCAATTTAAAAAGTTCAATTTGCAACGTTGAAATATGTAAGTTATTTAATTTCGATCATGTTCAGAATCGTCTTATAAAATCAGCTAGTGTTTAGCTTTTAACAATCAAACAACAGTTCAGGCTTGAAAATCATAAATTGATTTATTTTTTTAGTTGATCAACCTCAAACTTTTTCAATATATATATTTTTTAAATTTAAACGCTCTCAAGTCTTAATTGTTTAAGTTTTCAAAACTGCATAGATTTTTTTTCCGAAAATTTGTAAAATTCCTTGCACAAATTAAATTCACTGTCATTTCTTGGTTTTTCCATTTACAAAAATTTCCCGGGCCAACGGCTACCCACAGTAACTTAAAATTAGCACCTAAATTATAAGACAATCTTGAGGATAAAATCTATTCAAAATGTAGAACTCTTATCAGATTCAATTACAAATTCTTTAAACTTGAATATTAATTTTGAGTAAAAGAAATTACAAATTGCAGCACTTTAAAACTAGTGACGTTAAATAAAAGTTAGAATTATGTTACGCCATGTCCTCTTTTTGCATTGGTCTAAGTGAAAAAATACGAACTTTGTAGCGCATATTTTATATTGATAACTTAAATTCAAGTTAGGAGATAACAATTTAAAAAAAAAGTGTAACCTCGATAGAGTAGCTATCGGAATATTACTCGAAAGTTAATAATTTGGGAATAACTTATGTAATTCAAAGTATGCAATAAATAGAATAATGTAAAATACTTTTGTCTTAAAATACCATTTTACTTAAAATTTGCATTATCAATAGCTTAATTACAAATATTTGTTTGACTTGGGGTATTATAATGCCAAGAAAAAATGAATTTTTTAAATTTCATATTCCGCCATGCCTAGAATAAATTTTTCGGATCAGCTAAAATACATTTATTATAACATCAAATTGTTTGTTAATATATCCTTGATCACGCAATATTTTATACCAAAAAAACTTATTTTGAGATTTTACGACATTTTAATTAAGTATATGGTTAAATTTTGAATCTAGTAACATTTTGATCCTACTTCATATCACAAACAATATTGTACTTCAGTTTTATATTTTGTTTAATTTACATTATTCGTGTAGAGGAATTTCGCCTACAAGTCATATCTTTAACCGCGCCGCTGCACATGTTTATTTTAACTTGGTTTTCAATCTGATACCCAGAGTCATATATTCTTGTATAGATTTCACGATGAAGTATATTGTTTCTCTCCAACATGGTAAAGACATCACCATAGGACGCTAATAGTACTAAGTTGTACTATCTTGTTGTAAGTTGTACTAAGTTTTTCAAGTTCATATCCAAGTATGCGTATAGAAGAACGCCTGGCAACAGGAGACCTGGACCTGATACAAAGAGGAGGCTCGGTTTGAGGCATCACTGGTGAACCCGGAGAATGACGTCTCGCAGGAAGAAGAGATATTCTAGAAGAATTATATCTGTCTGGAGAATAAGAAGGTCGGCGGCGAGGAAAACCCCGAATCGGGTCCCCATTAGGTAAACACTCGAACTGTGAACCCAAATCTGTAACAAGAAACAGAGGATTCAGTTTTACTTGTGCATTCTCTTGGGGCATATTTGGCGGGATTTTCGTTTTCTGTTCCAAAATATTGTTCACTTTCACAGAGAGAAGTACCTTACTTCATTCCATCAACTTAAGTCACAGAATAAGTTACAGGAGGAAAAAAAAGAGTAGTTACATTCCTTTCCATGTTCAATTTCAAACACTCTTTCAGGAGGAAACGTACCAATGCGTAGTAACACAGAAAAAACTGGGGGTTCACTAATGTTGCGGCTCTAATAAAAACACTATTGAAAATGTATGTTTCATGGTAATAAATGAAACTATTTTGTCAAGCATTAACTTTTTTGTTGGGAGTTTAACTTTTGTATCACCAATTTGTCTTTTTTTATTAAAAATTAAACTACTTGGTTGAAAGTTGAACTACTTTGTTAAAAAAAAGGTGAAATGGTCTTTCTATTCGAGTGTGAGTTTTGCAAACACGTGAGGATAAAAAGAATTTTTAACTCCTAGGTACACAATATACTATTTTATGAATTATCATTTCAGTTATTTACATTTTTAAATGACAAAATTAGAAAAGTGAAAAACGTAACTTCTAACGGAACTTGAAGTTTCTTTATCGGGTAACTCTAACCAGTCACAGTTACAAGTAACGTAGCCCGTAACTAGTTACTTTGAAAAATTAACTGACCCAAAACTGAACATATCAGTGCAATTAATAATTTGAAAAGAATTACTTGGTTTATCCTTTTACTTAGCTGAGAACGCAGTCATTTGAAACCCTGAAGTCTAAACAATCTTCATAAAACAATCTAAAATATAAACTAAGCTTACTCTTTAAGATCCGAAACATATATTATGTTGCATTTGATGACAGGTGACACTGGAGAAAGTTTTATCCCTCTAACTACCAGGGAACGCAGTCATTTTCAACCCTTCAGTCTAAACAAATTATATATCCTAAAACTTAACTTTTTTCAATTTAAATCGTGTATTTTGTAGCATATGATGCGAGTTAACACTACAAAAAGTCTATTTCCCCTGTCTGCCGGGAAATGCAGTCATGTTCAACCTGTAGATTCAAGGGTTGAAAATTACTGCCTTCCCGACAGGTGGGGGATGAAACTTTTTCTGTTATGAACAGCTCTCATAGGCTATAAAATACATGATTCCAATTGTTCAGTTGAAGTAATCGAACGTGGTATGGAGAATCGTCCTACACTTTTCCAAAGGACTGCTGAAAATGTAAGGGGACATTACTGAATGCCAGTATTGTGATCAGCGATTTAACACTTTCCGAGATTTACATCATCATCTTCAGATTTTTCATGCTGGTTGCCGAAATCGAGAATACCACGCGGACTGTACCGCTATGATGCGGTATTTGGAAAGTTTACCTCCCTTCGATCTCACATTACCAGAAAGCACAGAAATGTTTTTCGTGGACATCAAAATTTGAACAGAGAATTGGATGCAGAAGATGATTCCACGGAAGATGACATAGCTGATTACAAAGTGGACGACGATGATGATGAAGATGACGATGCTGATGATGGGGAGGATGATGGCGGTGTTAATGATGAAGATAATCACGGCGATGTGGACGATGATGATCATCATGATACAGAGACGGAAACCTTGAAAATGACAACGCAGACGAGATTTTTTCATGATGAAGCTCAAAAATTGGCCGAAGCTCATTTTTTTTACGAATGAGAGCCTTGAGTAATGCAAAAAATGACCTTGTCACAGGCTTTATAAGCACGGCACAAGAAATTACTACTCTAAACGTAGAAAAGTCTTTGCAACGTGTGGCACAAGTATTACAAGATACTGCTGGTATAACCTTGAGCGATTATTTCGATATTCAAAACGAAGTTGATTAAATTGATTGCTCTTTCGATTTGGACACAAGATACAAGCAAGATGCCTACTTTGTAGATTTGTTCTCAATGGTACCACCTCGAAGAGAATGTCTCGTCGTAGGGTGTCTGGTGCATTATTCTCGATAACGGCAGATAACCATAGCGTACACATGCTGTGTGGCTTGAAGAAAGGCTTGGTAGCTCACCGACCATGCCGTCAGTGTAAGGCCACTTTAGAAGAAATTCGAAAGATGACTGATGAGGATACCGATATTTTAAGGAACCCAGAAGAGCACGATTTACAAGTTGCCAAAATCGAAGCAGCTCTAGGACAGCCAAAAGAAGAATTAAGCACGGAATATGGCCAGTCTATATAACGGACTCGCCAGTCTATATTAAATAATTTGCCAGGATTTCAGGTTACAACTGGAGCACCTCCTGATATAGTGCATGATGCTCTGGAAGGCTTTGTTGAAGGTACAACGAGATTAATACTTACCAAGTACATCGAACAAAATGTTATTTCCCTTGACGAATTGAATGAGAGAATAAAGTGTTTCGATTACGGCTACTCAAAGAAAGTTTCTAAACCATCACTGATAAAGCCGCAACATCTACAAAATGTGGTAAATTGCATCAGACAGAATCACAAATGTGGATGCTGTCTACAATGTTACCTCTAATTTTAGTAAATTTCGTGGGGGAAGACTGTCCTTATATGAAAAATTATAGGAAAATGCTTGAAATCTTGTCTATATCGTTCGCCGAAAAAATTCACATTGGAATAGTCGAATATCTAAGTGAAGCCATCCAGGAGTACATGGTAAACTTTGGGTCTCTGTATAAGCAAAAAAATCCTGAAGAGGATAGATTTAAAAACTTTACGCCGAAGCAACACTTTTTCATCCATTTTTCAAGGCTGTTGACAGTTTTTGGTCCTTTGATTCGCTACTGGAAAATGCGATTGGAGGCAAAGCATCAATCTTTCAAAAGAATTGTGCAAGCTTTAAGAAACTACTAGAATCTGCCTCTCATGCTTGCCAAGAAAAATCAGTTGTTTCAGGCTTATTTCTTGTACGGATCCTTGGAGAAGGGCATTTCAACGAGACAATAACAATGGTTTCTGTCGATCGTTTGGATTTCGCAGACCTTTTTTCGGAAAAACCTGAAATTGAAACTGTAAGTTGGTTACAGTTTCATAGCTCCAAATACATACCAAAGAAATGTTATATTCCGATTGGCCATGATGAAGATGAAGGCCTACCACTGTTTGGACAATTACACACTATTGATTCGGAAAACTCCGTTCCTTTGTTTGTTTGCAAACGTACGAAAACAGTTGAGCACAACATGCGCCTCATTGATTATGAAATTGAGATAAGCAGTACCTTCATAATTTACAGAAAGAAAGATTCCATTTCACATCATGTCTTCCATAGTCACAAGTCGAATAACAGAGGATTC
Organism: Andricus grossulariae; assembly: GCA_011634705.1. Lineage (NCBI taxonomy): Eukaryota > Metazoa > Arthropoda > Insecta > Hymenoptera > Cynipidae > Andricus > Andricus grossulariae. The sequence continues at coordinate 49,033 of JAABKJ010000282.1, forward strand.
ATAATAGTTAAGCAAATTTTGGGCGGCTCCTTGCATTAATTTTCAAAAAACACTTCAAGTAATTGTCAATAATAATCAGGGTTGCTACACAGTCAATTTTTTTCTTAAATCTCTTTTTAATCATTTAAAAAATGTGAAGTTAGCAACTATTGAAATAAGGTCTATACCTATTTCTAAATTTTCCTGAACTCTTTCAAAATATTTAAGCGTTTTTAGAAGTATTTCAAGGAATTTTTCATGGATTTCAATAATTTGAAGGCATTCTGAAGGAATTGAAAGATTTTAGGGCATTTTTCAAACTTCCGAGGAATTTTTAAGGCCATGTGACGAGTTTCTTAGTGCTTCTGATTTATTATACCAAATTTTCAACTCGATGTGGCTATTCGTGTGAAAATAAGTTGACAAATAAAAAAAGTGTCGGTAAGGTAGTGAGTCGATCATGTGACCCACTCGCCACATGGCCTTAAGAGCTTTTAAAAGTTTCCAAACATTTCAAAGGATTTAAAATATTTCATGGTACTTTTAAATATTCGAAAGCATTTTCAAAACAATACAAATTTTTTAGGATATTTCCAAGGATTTTAATGATTTTAAGAGAAATTTTATGGGGATATTTTAAAAGCTTTCAAGTTGTTTTATAAGATTCACGAGGATTTAAATGATTTTAAGGGATATTAAAGGCTCTCAAGGTATTACCCTACAGTTGTAAAATCATTTTATTATGCTTCAACTATAAAAAAGTCTGGATGTGAAAAAAAATTGAAAATGTATCATCAAATTCTTCAGACAGACACTACGAGTAAGCCTACCATCCTCAAAATAATTTGCATCTCCCTGAAAATTATTCTTTACCCGTGAAGTCACTCCATCCATCCATCTATAAGCTGTAGGAAAAATTAGAGGATTTTTTGAAGCACTTAAATGATTAATGCGATTCTTTAGAAAGGTCTCAAGAGTCAGCCCAATACATTCAGAATAATCTGCTAACTTCTAAAAGATACGCTTCATTGATAACGTCATTCCATTTCATTTAAAAAAGTAGAGAAACTAGTTGAATTTTTTTTCGCTAAAGTTCAATAGGGTGGCTTCATCAATTGAGGGTAGTTTTTACTGGATTACAGACTACTCTAAGTGTATTGGGCCTACTCTTGAGACCATTCTGAAGAATTTCATCGTGAATCTAATGCTTTAAAAAATCCTAGAATTCTTCTTAAGGTTTGTAGTTGGATGAAGTAACTTTATCGGTGGAGGATAATTCTTAGGGAGAAACAGATGAGTGTATGATGGGCGGCTCACTCGGAGGATCTTTGTGAAAAATTTCATCAACCAATTACAGTATTCAGGGTTAATGAGCGGCAGTAGCCGTAAGGTAAACGCATAAACTTCACGCGGTACGCTGGATGTTTTTAATTTTCTACTATGTTATACTGTTCGATCATTTTAAGAACTGGATATTATTATAGGTTTCTTCATGACATTTTAGGCAAAACATGGCAACTGAGCATTAAGAACATCCCAAAATAAAAAATTGTAAACAAAGTTTCATGCTTTTGTGAAGATAATCATTTTATAATCATTTTCAAACAGTGTACTACTGAAACTCATATTTTTTGCCTTAAGCAGATCCGATTCGAGGCAAAATATGCGTGCTAATCCAGCTTGGGTATTTTATTTCTCAACGTATGAATAAGTAGATATAATAAACTGCAGTAAAAGTTCTGCACAAGGAAGCAACTGATGTTATTTCAGAATATAAATTATGACGTTTCGCAAGAAAAGGGCTCATTTTGCAAACGTAGTTCAGGAGATAATCGCGTTTTTATGATCCATGATCTAAAATATAGAGAAGAAATCGCGCAACCTATATTCTGGAGAAGTGGTAAACAGCGTAAATTTATGGTCAGAGTTATTCCTCTGCAACTAAAAATGATAAATAAGACTAAAGAAATTCACGCCAGATGTGCAACCATGTATGCCGTATCAATTTATCCGCAGGTTCTTTGTGCATATGGCTCATTACACGTACGTTTTATCAAAAAATTATATTCAAAAGTTTGTATGTTTTTTATGTAAAGAAAATTTCTTGCAGCGTTTCGAAGCATGCAAATAGGATTATTTTAACATTTGATGCATTGAGAAAATAGATGTATCGCCTCATATTTTAAACTGGAAAGACGTATCAACGAATTTAAAAAAGAGAGAATGACTGTTGCCATCTTTTAATAATAGTAATGATGGAATGGTATTATTTTCATGCGTCGATTATATATGAAATCAGCATTAGCCAAATATTTATTTTTTATGCATCTGAAGGCATACCTGAACAAATGTTTTCTCATGTCCTTTAAGAAATTTGTTGTTTTGTGATATCTGCAGAAAGCATTAGAAAAAAGTGTTGAGGCATGCCTCAAGAACAGCAAAAGGTACAACCTCCGTGGAAAAGAGAATAAGGAACTCGTTGATGGCGCCATTATTGATTCAAACATAGAAGAGATGAGGATTGAGATGGGTAGACCGATGGTACCGCCAATACAAGTTCTAAAAGATGCTTATCTATTTTTATATTCTATGTTAAAATTAAAAAACAAATAAGATTTTTCTTGCAACGACACTACTGCACTTCTGATAATATATTTGTACTTTTAAAAAATGAGAATAAAAATATTATTCAGAGTTACATCGCGCATACTGTCCGTTATAATTACTGTATAAATGAGTTCTAATGGAAACCCCAGTTTTTTCTGTGAACTCAAGTAACGTACTAAACAAGGTTAGGTACCTAATAAGCACGCAGCTTCATTTCATGTTCTAGCCTTTTTGTTGGAGATGAATTTTAAAACTTGTTGAGCTTAACATTTAATGTTTTGGAATTTGAAAGATTTATTGATTGACTGCTGATCGCTCAATATCAATCACTGAAGTGTACGTCTAATTAATACACAAAATTTCTCTGGAGGCCGGGTCGATGATTGGAAGACCACCTCAAACTTCCAAGGCCAGACTTATCAAAACATCGCTGATCATTGGCCTCTTAAATGCGTTCATAAGCATAGCAGCAACTATGTCGTCTGTTGAGCCATGTTCCAACTTCAATTGCTTTTTCTGTAATGCTCCACGTAGAAAGTGGTTTTGCCCCTCGATGTGTTTGGTTGTGACCGAAAAATGGAATTTTAAGCAAGTCCTTGGGCCAGAATCTCGTCCTCTTGCACGGCGATCAAGAGTGTGTATACATACATATTTTCTCACTGTTTCGTCTAATTTTTCGTGCCACCTTTTTCCGGCCTGCCGTAGACCATATTAGCATTTTTTAATAAACACTCTTCTCCATGTGGATGATAGTTTCCAAAGCTTCCATAAGATATTTCGGGGGATCCATAAATATTTCCTGCGCTGCAAATATTTTTTTACGGGCGTCACTTTCATCGACTGCCTTTATCCGGAGTGACTCTGAGACTCGATTGCGCACCAGAAATTTTCTAAACTCTGTGACTTGGTTCGAATCCCAGCGAAGTGGACAGAGAAGATCTTTTTTTTCAGAAAAAAATTAATTAAAAATGATTTTTCATTCATGACTCCATCTAGTCTGAAAAAGACGGTAAAAATGTTTTGCTGTTCTCCAATGATGATACAGATTCCTTTGATTTTCTTTTTGAATCATTGAATTCGAAAATAATAGTTGACCTCAACCAAGTAGCCGAAGTTTCAAGAAAATAGATTAATCTTCAACAATAAAAATTAATTTTTCACAAAGTAGTTGTATTTTAGTCCAAAAAGCTGATTTAAAAAAATATCCATTCTGAATGGAAAACTTAGAAGTTGAATTGTCAACGAAAAACGATACATTTTTAGCCAAAAAGAGATAATTTAAATTGACATTTAAGAAAATGAATTTTATAATTAATAAAAAAAAAACCATATAATTTTTATCCCCCACTGGATAAGAAAATTTTTAAACCAAAAGAGATTAATTATGAAAAAAATATTACATAATACCAGACTTCCCAGAAGGCACAATATTTGGCGATGTCTTTACAACATCGTTACGACATTTTTGTGACAACGTTACGACATCCTATGTCCATGTCGTTAAGGTGTCTTTAAGATATGGCAAAGACGTCGTACGATCTGACGATGTCTTTACGATATCCTGAAGTCATCTTAAGGACATGGACATAGGATATCGTAAAGTTGTCGTCGAGATGTCGTAACGATATCGTCAAGACGTCGGTGTGTTCAAACAAGTCGTTGGTCTGTAATTCTCGGGCTTGGACAAGTTGCCTTTTTTCGGTAGGAGTGCGTCTTGACACCAGTCACTGCGGAATAGGCGTCACCGACTTCAAATATGAGGTGAATATGCGGGCCAAATGTTGGTGTATAAAAGTAAACTTTTTCCACCAGAAGTTCTTGATACAATCTGGTCCAGCACCAGACAAATTCGTCGTGCCTCTAAGTGCTTTTTTCATCTCTTCGGCAGTGATTGATGGACATTCCTCCTCAGATTTCATGAGGTTGTCGCAAAATTCCTTGAAGCGGATGATAT
>JAABKJ010000283.1:0-53507 GCA_011634705.1 Andricus grossulariae
AAGAAGTGATTCGTCGTATGGTGGAGAGTCATTGTTGTAACGTCAGTCCCACCAAAACTTTTGTTACAGGGTAGGGGGGAGGGGGGCAAGGAAAGGAAAGCTTCAGATAATTTTTCCATCCTGAGAAATAATTGTTTGATAGATCTCCTACTTCTCATGTTGGCATTGTCGGCTGTCCGCAAAGGTGGTCTTGCTGGAACGGGTAGTATGTTCGCTGGAGGATGTTGCTCTTCTTCTTGCCAAAAAAGAGCTTCATATCCGTTTTTGCGCAAAAAGAATACCTAATCTCTTAAATACTGAGGCGTTTTATGAGCATATTCTGGGTGCATATTGACCCAACGGTCATGTAATCCCTGCATGAATCCTCTTCGCGCCGGTGAGCCTCTTTGCAAACAAGTGAGGTTGTCCTTCTTGAGTTGGCCCGACTACTTAAATCGACGTTCTTGCGTTTGTCCGCGGCCATTGCCCGGTCGTCGCCTCGGTTCGGTCCTATTGCCACTCTCAACTGAATCATGGCCTCCATCCGAGAGAGGCCTATAGTGGGTGGCACTGCGCGATACTGGTGACGTAACCGCATAATTCGTTGCATTGGGGAGTTAGTCCAATGCAACGTGGCTGACTGCAAGAGCTGGAGCTCTCGGGCGATGGGGTCACCACATCCCTACGCCCTATTATTATTTTCATTTTATTTTATTTTTGCAAACTTGTTCTCGGGTTAAAAAGAACCCGATTTTCTATCAAGTGACTGATGAGATGAGAATGTAGTTAGTTAATGTATTACGATGTATGAAATCATTTTCGATGGTGTTGTAGGTACAAAATTAGAAGCATGGTGTAGTTTGCAGTTCGTCTTTTACCGCTCTTATGCTTACACATCCGCCATATAATCATTTTATTATTATTATTATATTATTAATCCATTTCCCTTTCGAGGTAAGCGTGACTCACTCGGTGAGAAAGGGATTAGTGTGGGGGAGGGGGTATATATTTGTAGACTGATCTAGAATTCCCGTATTATTCGTTCAATAACACGTTCGTTCCGCAACACTGCTCTGACCCAGGCTGCTGATCAATTTCCCTAGTGATCACCTAAGTGAAGAGCTTCACAAAGTCATCATGTGAAGCTCCCCACTCGGGCCCATTAGTATCCAAGGTCTTTTGGTTCAGGGGTCATTCACTCCACTGACACTGTTCTTATAAACTATTTGTCGCCACGCTTTTCTGTGCTGGCATACCTCTCTAGCTTCCTTCACGTTCATGCATTTTCGCATGCAAGCTCTCGTGTCTCTCATTGTGCCCAAATCATCTTAATGAATGCCTTTCACATATGTCAACTATTGGCTCCTCTACGCCATTTTCTTTAAGGATAATCTCATTACTCATTTTGTCCATCAGTGTTTTTCCGCATATGATGCGCAGGCATTTCATGTTGATCGTGTTAATTTTATTCTTATAATTTTCTTGATAGGTCCACGTCTCGTTACCGTACAGCACAGTCGGTATAAATATAGAATTATGTATTACCCTTTAAGCTTTACTTGATATATTTTTACTTCTGATAATGGGCCCTGCTCTACCGATAACCTTCTTACCCTCGTTTATACGCCTATCTAACTGTCCATATATCTGTCCGTCACTACTGAATAGGGTTCGAAGAAATACGTACTTATCAACTTGTTCTATTCTCTCATCATTTAGAACAATGCTGCACATTATTTTCTCACCTTTTCCTTCAAATACCATAATTTTTTATTGATTCACGTTAATTTTGATGACCATCTTCTCCATGTTTGTATTCAATTCGTTCAAGATTCTTTGCAACTCTTTGATTGACTCTGCCATAACAACCTCATCATCTGCGAAAGCTAACCTACAAACCCTCATTGTCTCGAGATCCACATCTTCTTCGTCGAAGAGGGCCATTCTCAGACACTTGTCCATGAATATAATAAGTATCCATGAGGATATAATACATCCTTGTTTATCACCTGGCATAATATTGAACCAATCACTCAGTTTCCCATTAACCCTTACACTCGCTTTGCTACCAGTATATGTTGCTTTTATTGCTTGTAGGAGCTATCCATTGACTCCATACTCTTTCAGGACTTTCCAAAGTTTACTTTAATCCACCTTGTCAAACGCTTTTTCTAGGTCAACAAATGCACAGAAAATTGTTTTCCTTACTCTCCAACTTTTTGCTGTGATTTGTCTTAAGCGAAATATTTGATCCGTACATGATCTTCCTGGCATAAATCCACTTTGGACTTCCCATATAATTCCTTCTTCTATTTTCATTATCCTACGACCAAGTATTTTTGAATATCTTTTACTTACGGTACTTAGTAAGCTTATATCTTTGTAATTATTCCAGTTGCTTTTATCTCCCTTTCCTTTGTATATTGGTACAATAATCGCTTTTTGCCAGTTATCTGGAACTTCTCTCATCTCGATACATAAATTTATCAATTCACACAACCTGTGAGGTATGTATCCGCCACCGTATTCAAGCATTTCAGCGTTAATACACTCGACACCAGCAGCCTTACCATTTTTTAAGTTCTTCATTATATACCTAACCTTTGAGGCACAGCCTCTCTCAATTGAGTTTCCTAACGCATCGTGTCGCAGTTGTGATGCCCTATAGTTTCATCTCCCAATAATTCCTTAAAAGAGTCTCTCAAAGCGTCTAGTATCCCGTCTGTATCATATAGCATTTCACCCTTGCTATTTCTCATATGACAAACTCTGTACTTATACCTGCCTTCTTATTGATGATTGACAATTTATAAAACCAAGTATTTGTAATAAATAAGCCTTTTTCCAAGCATAAGCTAACTAATATTTTTCCGATATCATTTGTTCTTGGATCCCCAAAATTACCTAGCACCCTTTCTTTACCCTGACGTTTTACGCCAACCCATCCATTTATATCTCCTAGTAGAATGATGCTTTCACCATGATCGCAAGTACTTACCGTATCACATAAAGTGTCCAGAAGGCGTCTTTTACTTCGCTCGGATCATTATCAACTGGGGCGTAGCACACTATGATATATAATCTTCTGATTCCTACTTTCATGCTAACCCACAAGAATCTGGAAGAAACAAATTCATGCTTTTTAATATGCTGATGTGCTCTCTCATTCATAATAAAAACCTACACCTTGGCTATCATGTGATTCACTATCTACTCGTGACCATAATTCAAGTCTCCCTTCTAACACCCCATTTTTTATGTTTCTGCTATCGCATCCCTTTTGCTTTGTTTCGGGTACACATAAAATATCTAGCTTCCTTACGTGCATAGTTTCTGGTCATTCTGTTACCTTAAGATCATTCACCCCCCCCTCCCCCCTAGCATTCCAAACACCCAGTCTCCATGCATCGTATTATTAATTGTTTAACGTGTACGCCCAACTACCACCTTTATGCAAAAAATTTAATTTGCGAGTAGAAATCATGTGCAAATTAAGGAGTTAGTCGTCGTATGGTGGAGAGTCTAGTTATAAAGTCAGTCCCACCAAACATCAGTTAATGGAGAGGGAGTGTGGGGACAGAACTGGAACCGAGAAAGTCATAGTTGGTTGATGTTTTATACTGAGAAGGTCACCAGCCTTCAGCAGTGTAGTATTAGATGGGACATCATATGTTTGCATCTTCCCATTCCCGGTCTTCCTCTAGGTATGAAACCAAAAACTTATGTATATATATATATATATAATTTACTTGAATACAATAACAATTTCTGCCTCCGAGCGTTCACACTCGCAAATTCGTCTATCACATCGTTAAAATCTATCGCATTTGCGACTTCGTTTTCAATTGATAACTTTGCCAGACTTGTTAAACACATTTGTCGCATAGTAGAACTTAAATAGGTTTTTAGTATGTTAAGTTTACTGAACACTAACACGGGAAGGTCTTCACGTGTTCAGCGCCCGGAGGGTTATAACCGGTCGAAAAAGATTCGTTGAGGTACCCACAGCAAAGTTCAACCCATTCTAGGCCCTACCTTTTCGATATTTTTGCACCCCAACCCTTCAAAGTTTTAAAGTTTAACCATATTTATGCGTTTTTTCACATGCAGATAAAGAAATTTTTTTCAACGTTTGTTTCTCCTCGTTGCAAAATCTTATCTAGTATTGCACTGATAGGTTCTTGTTTATGTTTTTAAGGATTCTCTACACGATTCTGATGTTACTTTTGTATTATAACATCATCTTCATGAAGAATTTAACGTCTTAATTGATCATCTTGTAAATTCTACGATAACACAGGCCTGTAAATAATGAGTTCATGTCAGTTGTTGGATAGCGGAGGGTCATTCCCGAAGCAATTTTTTGCATAGCATCCGAATCTGGGGTCAAAATTGGCCCGTCACGTCAGGATTTTGAGATATTTTTAGTTATGTACCCAAAAAATTGCGTTTCTGGCTACTTTTGAGGGTATATGCAGAATGCAAAACATTTTCTTGGTCTTTCTCTTTAATTACATTATTTATTGTAAGTACTACTCTTACTCTTTAATTTAAGAGTTGCAGAGTAAAATTACGATGAAGCTACGCTAATTTAAAGTTACGAGATATTCTCAATAATATTGTCATAAAAATAAACAGCACGATTTTTTGTGTATCATTAAGTTGGTTATATGATAACTGCAACGTTATAATTTCCTATATTCGATAATAAAATATTATACGGATGCTTTTCTTTTGCGTGAGAAATATAAAATTTTTATAATAATTGGAAGGGGCAAAATTAAAATAAATGTTAAACTCTAAAAAAAATTATTTCTAAAAGAATTCCAGAGTGAGATAGGGCAAAATTGAATACTGTGTAATGTAAATAGTTACAAAAATTTGATTTGGTATCAATAGATATTTAATTTAAACTATTATATGTATGTAAACTACAGTATAATATTAATATATTAATATAAACTATTATATAGTATAAAGTAAAAACATTTTTCATCATTGTGTATGATTATTGCAAATCTTTCTTCGCAATTTTGAATCCACCATATTGAGAATATCACGTAACTTCAAATTAGCGTAACTTTATCGTAATTGCACCCAGCAACTCTTAAATTAAAGAGCAAAGAGTAGTACTCACAATCAATAATGTAATTAAAGAGAAAGACCAAGAAAATGTTGTGCATTCTATATATAACCTCAAAAGTAGCCAGAAACGCCATTTTTTGGTTGCATAACCGCAAACATCTCAAAATTCTGACTTGACAGGGCAATTTTGACCCCGGATTCAGATTCTACGCATAAAAATACTTCGAGAATGACCCTCCGCTATCCAACAACTGACATGACCCCATTATTTGCAGGCTTCAGTGCAATGCTAGATAAGATTTTGCAACGAGCAGAAATGAATGTCTAACAATTTTTCTTTAACTGCATGTGAAAAATCGTATTAATATGGCTAAAATTCCAAACTTTGCAGAGTTGGGGTGCAAAAATATCGAAAAGGTAGGGGCTAATATGGGTAGAACTTTGTTGTGGGTACCTCAAGAAATATTTTTCGACTGGTTATAACCCTCCGGGTAGGGTGATAAAAATTACAGAAGAAAAAATATATGAAGTCCAAAGTGGATTTATGCCAGGAAGATCATGTAGAGATAAAATATTTAGCTTAAGACAGATCACAGAAAAAAGCTTAACTTGGGATAATGAACATCAAGTACCGGATCCACTAGAACCACATCTGGACGTTAATAAAGATGATCTGAACAGCGAAATCCCAGAAAAACTGCAGTACCTTGAAAGGAATTTCGGTCATGCTTTACTAGAGTTCAGACATGTAGAACCAACACAAAGGCATTCTCTGCCCAAGATGAACATCACAAATGATCTGCGTGCACTAATAGAACACCTGAACAGCAAGGTTTTACCTATGCATTTGAACGCAACACAAACTGCGTTAGAGGTACAAACCCTTGTATACTGTGCAGCTGTGGCAACCGTTAGAACGTTGGGCCGCAGAACTAGGCCTACAAATGCAGTCTTTGCCCCAGGAAGGGAGCGAGATCCACCATGGAAGATCAGGTTGGATATGGATGTCAGCAAAGTAAGGTGCAAATTGGGTCGACTTACTCAATATAAAAAAGGAAATAGAACCAGAAAGCTGATACTACAACATATTACTAAAATCATCCACCATCGTTACATCGAGATATTAACACCGGCAATATTGGATGAGATTAGAGACGCCCAACGGCAGAGACTTGATGTTTTTACTGCTAGACTGCGTCGGTACAAGAAAAGAAGTGCAAGAAGGCAACAAAATCGAACCTTTCAGGCAGATGAAAGAATGTTCTATCGTGAACTGAGTGTAAAGCAAAATAACCAGCAAGATGTCGAAGTACCTCGATTGGAAGACATAACTAACTACTGGTCGGGTGTTTGGGGAAAAACTTACAGAAGCAATTTGGACACTGCGTGGTTCCAACTGGAGAAAGCAAGAGCAAGCAATAACCCTGAAATGGAGCTGATTAACATCACAGCTTCAGATGTTTCAACGGTTTTGAAGAGGGCAAGTAACTGGAAAACTCCAGGGCTGGAAACGGTACACAACTTCTGGTACAAGAACCTGACAAGTGTGCATCTTGAGTTGGCAAGGTGTTTTCAGAAGTTCATCGAACACCCAGATCTGATGCCAGGCTATTTTAACAGCAAGCGAGATGTTACGTTTGGCAACTCCATCTGTAAAGCCTTGAATATTAGGGCCGATACCATAGGCGTCCTGTATTCAGAAACTGAAGCATTCGATATTGCGATTCAGGACAGGGTTGTCAGCACCAGAAATTATCGTGTTACATAATGACGTGGTTGATCGGTGCCGATTATGTGGAAATGCCAACGAATCCATCGACCACATTATTAATGGTTGTCGCGTAATGGCTCAAAGAGAATATACACACAGACAGAATGATGTCACAGGCATTATACATCAACAACTTACCCCAAACCTAGGACTCTTAACAGAATGGATGTCTTTCTATAGATACATTACAATGCCCGTTTCAGAAAACGAAGATTACATCTTATATTGGGATTTTATTATCTAGACGGATCATTACATTCGAACCAATCGACCCGACATTGTGATGTGAGAAAAAAAAGGTGGAAGAGTCTACAACATTGACATTGCTTGTCCATTTAAACGAAATTTGCAGGCAACCAATACAACCAAGATCCACAAGTATAGCGAGCTAAGGCATGAAGTGAAGACAATATGGAGAAATGTGAAACATACATCTATTTATTCTATTGTGATTTCGGCTACAGGCAATCTGCACGCAAGATGTACTGAACATCTTGAACATTTAGGAGTCAGAAGAGTTCTGGCAGTCGCTTAGAAGGAGGTTTTACTAAAGATCTGTCGCATTGTAAGACATTTCCTAGACCATCAGGAAGCAAGCGAATAAAAAGCTGTGTAGTGGCAGATGGTAGCTCTAAGAAAACATCCAGAGGCGACTGTTGACATCTCCAACGCTCGCGGCCGCTGTGTAAGGATAACAGTGGTAAAATACGAACTCCAAACTACACCATACTTGCAATTTTGTACGTACAACATCATTGCATCATTGAACAAGTTCAATATAAAAAAAATAATAATAAGGAGTCAATTTAACGGTGTGAATGCTTCCAAACTGGTCGTTGAATATATACACATCCAATAGATACTGGCAAGATTGGGATACGTTTGAACCATCCGGAAAAAGCGCCATGACCATCAGTCATTTAAAAGTACAGATAACGAGTTTCCATCATACTCGCTTGAAAAGTATGCGAAGCGAATCCTATCTGAATCTCTGGGCACGTGTCAGCCCGTAAACGTATTAACATTCCGTCCAGAACGTCAGATACAATGCATCAATGCATTCGTATCGAATTCCATTGAAATGCTTCGGGATAGAGAAGAATATCAGAGAGAAATGCTCTCTTGGTCATGAGGCTACGAAGCCCAAAGCCAATTATTCGCGACAAAAGGAATTGTGCGATGGCTCAATTTTCCATTTTCTTTCTATAGCGATCCGAATAAAAAAGATAGAGTTATAGTAAATCTTCATACTCTATAATAAGCCTTCGTATTTTATTAAAAAGAAGAAAAGGACGTAGAAAGATCGTCGGCAAATAATTAATTAAGTAATCAGAGATGAGAGTAAAAATGAGAAGAGGTGGTTAATGTGGACTTGGGAAGAGTCCGGATGTTAAGCTATTTCGAGCAAGGATAGAACTCGGATGGGTGACCATATACGATGAACGACGCTGCGTTTTAATTAATATCGAGCGGGAGGTTTGACACAGAGGATGCTGTGATGCTGAACTCGGAAGGCGCTTTTCTACAGACTTCCTTTCTCCTGATCAAACGTACAGACAAATGCGAGTACTTCTAATAAAGTCGGATTCAGCCGCGGGTTACCATTGGTTGTGATTAAAATCATAAATTCATTCTAAAGCCTAAGCCCTCCCTAATAAAAGAAAAATTTGTACAGGCCCATACCTCTGTTTCACCGGGGTTTTAAATAAAAGGCATAGTACAATAATAATGCGGTAATAGTAAGGTGTATAAAATATACAATAAAAATAATAATAAGTTTTTCATAATGGTTCGAATTGACATTTCTTTGCCTTTTATTGTAATCTGTTCCACTCTATATCCTAGTTTATTCTATATGGATTATGGACGTTATTTTAAATTTAAATGAATTAAATTCTTCACATTAAAATTTCACCTTGCATGGTACCTTCGAACATGAATCATTTCATATTAAAGTATTCGTAATTAGTTCATTAAAAATTGAAACATAAAATTTAACAGTTGAAATGATACTGTTCAAAAGAGATTCTTTAATTGGGAATTTTTCAAATTGAATTATTATTTATTTTCCATTCTTTGATTTTTTCTAACGTATTTTTGTCATTAAAAAGTATTGCACTATTCGAATGCATTTTTCAGGTACCTAATTGCAAAAAATAACTCTTGTTTTCATGAAAATGGTTTGAAATTGTATACAGACTCAGAGAGATGACGAGTTAGGTTATATTCTATCAGAAAATTATTTCTTGCCAATATATTTATTATATTATAGGCAATTTTCAACAAAAGAGAGGAATTTTCAACCAAAATTATTAATCTTAAACAAAAAAAAATGTATTTTTTAGAAATCATTTTCACTTTCAACTAAAGAATTGAGTTTTCTGCCATAAAGGCGAATTTTCAAGTAAATACATAAATTTGCAACCAAATAGTAAAATTTTCAACGAAAGAAATAAATTTTCAATAAAAATGATGAGTCTTTCACTCAAAAAATAAACTATTAACCAAGTTGTTTAACTTTTGATCAAATAGATTAATTTTCTACGAAATCGTAGAATTTTCGAGACGATTATACGAATTTTCTAATAAACAGTTTAATTTTTGACCCGAAAATATGAAGTTTCAACAAAAAAGTTAGATTTCAATGAAAATAGTTCAATTTTGAACCAAATAATACCATTTTTAACCAAAAAGGATTAATTATAAACCACAAATTTAATAGTAGACTTCTAAACTGAAAAGAATGAACTTTCAATCAAAATTACTTGGACTTTCTTAGCGGCCATCCATGAATTACGTAACGCAATTTTCTGACAATTTTGACCCCCCCCCCATATGTAATGCTTTTTTCGACTTTTCCCTGTAGTTTTTTGCCATTATGTAACACTTGGCTACACCCCCTCCCCCTAAAAGTGTTACGTAATTTATGGATGGCCACTTATTGGGTTCAACGAGAAAAAATGTAAAGACTGTGAACCCTTCGATAAATAAATAGAAATTTTAATAATTTATAGACCTACTTCTTTAGACTTGTTCGAATAAACATTAAAGTTTATTTTTGATACTTCTGAAATTCGGACTACACAAAGTGTGTCGAACTAAGCTATCTAAGGGGAAAAACACTGGGTTCCTTTTTCCAGCAAAGTGACAGGATACATTTTTTACAGACTTTACAGCAAATCTTATATGATTTTAGAACGTTGTATATGATTTACAGAAGTTCCTATAATTAAAATAAAAAATTTCAGTAAATTAAATATGAATGATACTATTATTTTTCCAATTTGCATAGAGTCCTTTAAAATTAGCAGATTAGTTTTCTCATTTATAAAATGTAACTCTTCGCGTGTGACATAATCCGATACTGTACTTTCAATATTATTTTAATATTTAAAAACATACAAATACATTTTCATAGTATTTTCGAAAGAATTACATTCCACTATTTAAATTTGTTTCGAATTTTCCGTAAGATTTGCTTTGCCGCGTTTCGAAAGTGGGGATTTGTAAAAAATGTTGCCTCTTTCAAATTATACCCTGGACTGTTTTTATTAAGTTTACTTTTTAATCTTATCACATTTCTGAGAAAAATACGCCGAAATTTATTACTAAAATCAAAAATAGGTATACAATTTTTTAGAATCACTAAAAACTTCCAATTCTAATAAAAGTAGTTTTAATTATAAACAACTTCAGTTGCATGATCGATTTAGTCGTCAAGACTAATTTTGGATAAAACAAGAATCTAATGGGATAAGTTTTGGTAAAAAAAATAATTATTCAAGTAATGCAATGAAAAAAATTGAAAAATAGGACAATTTTACCTGCTGGAAGATTACATTTTTTATTGATATTTGATAAGAAAATTACTTTTGGTCCTGCCAAATAAAATTTTTGCAGCATTTCTTTCTTCGAGTTTTTCAAGTAATCAAGTCGGCATTGTTTTGATAAAGTACTTCCACGCAAAACAGCATAGAAAAATCGTTGACATACCCCTCCCCCCCCCTACAAACCCTAAACACTTTACGTAATTTATGCGCAGCCTCTTGGAGGTAGGTATATTAATTCAACTTTTGACTTTTGCGGTTGAGGGACACAGTTTGGTCTTTTCCTTCCTGTTAAAATAGGATAGCGAAAAAGATAGATGAGTTGAAAAGAGGAGAAGGAGTAAAGGATCGATGCTGGTTGCAGGGGATCTATTTCGTCGATGCTTTCGAAGAGATTGCCATTGCGTCTGCATTACTCCTAGCAGTGCGCTAGTGTTATCAGGGCCTTTGGCCCAGGGGCATGTACCTGTCCTGGCCGGCTTTGTAGTGTATGTATATACTATATATATGTGTGCGCCTGAGGATGGGGTTGAGGTCGGAGGGGTGTGTCTACGGGTGCATTACGCTGATTGCTGGTCGCGGCCTCTCCGGAGAACGCAGCGAGAGGGTGTGAGAGAAGAGAGTGAGAGAGACGTAGAGAGTGAGAGAGAGGTAGAGAGAGAGAGAGAGAGGGGGGGAGAGGCAGAGGCAGAAGAAGGAGAGGAGGCCGTGACCCCAACGTTTCACCAAGAAAGAAAGGAAAGGAAAATAAGGGTCTTTCCTAACTTAAGTAAGTGAGCTGGCGTACTTTTCACGAAAAGCGTGCTCGGATTTTAATCCTTTAAATGAATAACGCAGCTTTTACATTCACCGCATCGACCCTTCGCCCACTTCCCCTTCCGACCCACCAATCTATCCACTCCACTAGGAAGTGCGTCAAAATTAATGCACCTAGTATCCAAATTTAATTATATCCATAGTGTCCGGACACCTACTTTGAAGCGGTTGCTTAACACTTTTTTCGAAAATATCACGACAGCTGTTAATTGAGAATTTTTTCAGGTATGAGAGTTTAAAATTTAAAATTTGTATGACTTAAAAAAATGTTTGGTAACTGGAAAATGACCAGAAACTTGTTCTTCCTTTGAAGGCCACTCTGGAACATTTGTATTGAGAATTGGACTGGCAATAAGAAACTTATAACACTTAATTATTTATGTATCTATAGTCTCCGGACAGCTACTTTTCATCGGTTGCTTAATACTTCTTCTTCAAAATGTCGCGACAGCTACTAAAATTGGAGTTGCGGAATAGGGTGGGTCGAGAAAAAATGGTTCAAAATTTAGAAATAATACCATGCCTAAAAGTAGTAAATTCGGACCACATTAAGTGTACTAAATGAGAAATCGATCGGTTTAAATCTTGGTAATGTGCGTGAGCAAAGTAGGTTCAAAAAACTTATTATCTGCAGAATTTTAATGTTCTTATGAATTTTTTTTACATTTTTGGGAGTCTAGAGTCTTTTAATTTTTTTTCCAAATTTCAGGATACTATTCTGCACGAGATAACAACTTGTTTAATATACCCCTGCAATTAACTTTTATTTTTTAAGCACATGAAAATATGGAGAAAAAAAAATTTTGGTACTTGTGGGCTTTTTTGGAATTAAAATGAGATCAAAACGAAATTCAAAATATCTGAGAGATTAGAACTAGATTACAATTGCATCAAATTGGGAGTGTTTCCAGTTTTAATCCTCTAAATACCTTGAATTTTTAGTGAGTTCGTTTCGAACCTAAGAAAGCACCAGAGTTCAAAAAGAAATTTTGTTCATGTTTGTTTTCATGGGCGTAAAAAATAAAAGCTGATTTCATCATAATATCTGGAACAAATTGAAAGGACTCTAGACCGCCAAACGTGTAAAAAAATTGAATTTCAAAAAACTTTAAAAATCGAAAGATAATAATTTTGTTACACCTATTTTGCTCGCTTGAGCGCGTTACCTAGATTTAAATCGATCGATTCTACATTCAGTACACCTTATGGGGGTCCCAGTTAACTTCTTTCAAACATGTTATCGTTTGTGATTTCAGAAAAACAATTTTTATATCGCGGAATATTGTATAAATAAATTAAGATCTGTCTACCGTTGTGGAATTTCCCAGACCATTGAGGACTAACGTTACGAAAAATTCCTTAATACTAGTCAGTGCCAATAAATACTTTAAATTATTTTAATAATATTATATCATAGGTCCCGAATAATTGAAAATTTGGAGATATTTTCAAACTCTGTTTGAAGCAAACAATAGATTTGTATTCTAAAGATTTTTTCAAAGCTTATTAGAAAAAAATAATAAGAAAAACATGAAAATCAGCAGTTTTCTTAATTTTCTTTCTGCTTTTGATTCCTTCGGATTGCCAATTTTTTCTCTAGTGTATTTTTGTCAGCAAGTCCTTAAATACCAAACAAAGTTCTCTTGCCTTTAAGGGTTTCGTAACCCCAGGCAGAAGCCCTTATAGTTTGGATCGGGCGTTTGTCCGTCTGTCGTACCTTTCCTAGAAGGGAAAGCAAGGAAGGGAAAGTGAGAGGAAGCGAGGAGAAGGGAAGTGATGGGAATTAAGGTGTAGTGAAAAGAAGTAAGGGTATAAGAAATAGAGGAAGAAAGGGGAGGGTGAGTAGAGGAAGCAGGGGAGTGAGGGGAAGTAGAGGAAGTGTGGGGAGGGATAGTAGGGAAGTGAGGGTGAGTAGGGTAAGGGAAGCAGGGAAAGTGAGGGTAGGGGTAGTAGGGGAAGTGATAATACTGACAGTAGAGGATGGAGAAGTAGGAAAGTGGAGGATATGTTCGAGGAAGGGAATTATGAGAGAAGAGGGGTAGTATGAAAAAGGCGGGGGAGTAGGAAGGGAAGACTTTTGTGAGCTCAAGAAACATTAAAAAAAAATTGACGGTGGTAATATCAATTAATATTACAACTTTGTAGACGAGTTGTGAGAACTTGTATGCATATCATTCAAAACTGAGCACAGGCATTGAGGTGTCTGCATGCATACAAGATCAGATTTATAACGTTCTACCTACCCGTATGTAGGCTAATCAGATTCGTTGTTTGAGGGTAGAAAGTCTCTTCCTTGCGTGATGACGAACCTTCCCTTTAAATGAAGTCAATTAAAAACAATAACGCGTAACTATTGTCCCAAAAAATGAATTTCCATTTTTGCTTATATTGATAAAATGCTTGTTGATGAAATTCTATATCGCTCAACAAACACTTTAATGTAAAATTAAAGAAATAACTTTTATATTCCAGAAAAGACTAAATGCATGAATGATAAAAATGTAAGCGGGATGAAACAATTGGCTAAATTATTTTGTGATACCTTCTATTTTAGCACTTTAGGAAGACTTTTTGTATTGTTTTACATTGACGTAACATCCTTTGACCTAACCTTACTTTTGATACTAATTTTATTGATATTTCTTTATTAAAAAAATTTCTTTCGATTTCGTTTGTATGAGATAATTATCATATATCTTTTTTTCTTATTGCTGAACATTTTATTGTATTGCCTTATTTTATTTAATAATAATCCTTAGATATAGAAATTTGGAAAATGCGACATGTGAAAATGCTCATCGAGGAGTGCCTCATATAACTTTGTAGCGTGAATACCTTTACACGCTCTTTTTTAGTACTACTAAATTCAACCTGTATTACAAAATACAATTTTGAAGAAACTTTAGGAAAGCATTTTCATATTTCAAAAGTGTCCTGTATGCAGAGAATTATCCGATATACTATTTTCTTCTCAGAGATCACAATGTTGTGTTTTCAGCACGACGGTAAACTGATACAAAATGTCCAGATGAGTGGCTTCACCCCGAGGCCTTGAAGGTTAAAAAATTGCTTTATATGTTGTTATAAAGCATACTCTGAAAAAAATGGTACTGAAAGAAAGAAATATGGGTTCGATACATCAATGAAAGCTTAATACTATTTGAAGAAATATATATTATACCTCGATAATATATGCTGATAAGTCTTATTAATACCGTTAAATGTGTATGTCCAAATGAAAAATGCTTGTCGTATTTATTTTAGAAGTTATCAAAGTTTTTTAGAGTCAGTGTCATAATTGTCAATTTTTTAAAATGGAAAATCATAATTTAATTAATGCTCTATCTAGTGACATTATACTCATATCTCAGAAGTGACTGAAAGTGGATAAATTTTAAGTTCGAAGAAAAAATACAATATGTGCCCTTAAGGAACTCGATAACTTCAAATACGTTTTTCTTGAAAGGCACAAATTAGAAATGTATCTTCTTTTTATATTAATGGTTCAGAATTTAAATAAATTTATTAACATTTGGACCCATAAGACAATATGATTAAGTACTGCGATTGACTTTTTTAAATGGATTTAAGCAAAAGCGCTTCAAGCTAGCTGGGAAGTCGATCTCGAGTGTTTCCACTTTGTATTTATAATTACATGGTCCTCATTTCACGTGCACTTTGCTTCCAGTTAGAAAATGTATTTGCTTCCATATTGAAGAAGCATTAGTGATTTTTTAAATAACAGATTAGTAAAGTTTTCATTTGTTTCAATTTGAAAATAGAAATTTACAAAAAATACTAAATCATAAAATAATACAAACATTTTTTAAAATAAAATGATAAATTAGAAAAATAAAATTTTGTATTTCAAATGGTTATTTTTCGAGCTGAAAAGGGGAAGGGGGAAGTTCTTTCGCACCCTTCCCCTTTTCTTGCTTTATGATTTTTTTTTTACTAAAATTGTCAGAATGATTTTATTTTTAAATTTATGATCAAAAAGTATTTTATATTCATGCATCAACTTTGAATTATGTAGATGTAAAAAGTTTTTCACCCTAAAAAAGATTTTTCAAATATTATGCATTGCCACAGCTTCCTTACTCTTCAAACAAATGTATCAATATTGTAAGTCAATCGATTTGTCTCGAATCAACACGCCTTTTTTATTCTGGTATCAACTTTAAATTATGAGAATGAGAAAATGTCAACTATAATAATCGATTTTTCATATAATATAAATTACCATAAATTCCTTACTCTTAACAAAAATGTATTAGCATTAGTGGTCTATTGATACGTCTCGAACCAAGGAATCTTCTATATTCGTGCATGAACTTGGAATTATGTTAATGAAAAAAGTTTTACTATGAAAAATCGATTTTTAGAATATTATAAAGCGCTAAAAAAAGGCAATAAATAATCTTCAGAAATCCTTAGGTCAATTTCAAGATATTAGTGGTGAAAATAAGCTCTCACAATTTCATTAATTTATCTGCAACCGTCTTCAAGTTATCGTGTTCATAAAAAAGTGGTCAAACACACATCCACACATCCACACATCCACACATCCACAAATCCACAAATCCACAATATCCACGCATCCACACATCTACACATCCACGCATCCACACATGCACACTTTCGCATATCCACGCATCCACACATCCGCACATCCACATATTCATACACACACCCATATACTCAGAAAATTGCTTAGAACATTGTATCAGACATTTTTAAATTGAGAAACGTTTAATTTAATGAATTACACATTTTTCGGAATCGTTACCATTAAAAAAGTTTCGTCTATGAGGAAGAAAAAAGTTTAAGAAAGATAACAAAGAAGAAACGAAGTATCTCATCCGTTTCGCCTTTAGAAGGAAGGGGAATTTTTAATATTTAACTTTGCGTCAAGGACGAGAGCGAGGGGCATAATAGGGCTGACATTTTATTTTATAAATTGAAAATAATTGAATCAATTGAATGATATATCGAATATAATACAGTTAATAGTTGTCCAATTATTATAAAAGGATATAAGGAGCAAAGCTTGACAGAAGAAGATAGTGAAGAGGTTGAGCTCAAGGTACAGTCTGCTCTCGAGTCTGCCATATGAAGCGTGAGCAGTGCAAACCATAGAATAGTCGGACATTTTTGATGAGAATAGAAAGAAAGCCTGGTGGGGGTGAAGGTCTGGCAGTGTGTTGACGCAAAATTCGTCATGGAGGGACAGTGGTATATGTCACAGTACTCAGCCATTTTGGGGCAGTAATACAAATGAAGATTCATTCAACCATTTGGGGACAGTGATATAGGTGAAAGATTAGTCATCTGTTGAGAGGCAGTAAAAATGGGAAGTAGGGGAAATGAGGGATGAGGAGGTGTAGTAGGGGAAGTGAGGAAATGTGTAGTACAGGATGTGTGAAGAGGGGAAGTAAAGGAGAGATAAGTTAGGAAACGGAGGGGAACTGAGGGGACAGTAAGTGAGAGGAGGGTAATTGTGATCGTATATTGAGCCGATTGAAGGTGGGAGAATAAGGCTTGTACACGCGTGAGAGCAGCAGTATATATGAGAATGTAGGCAGCTATTCTAGAAGCAGTAGTACAGGTCAGCGTATACTCGGTCATTTTGAGGCTGCACTACATCCTCGTTATTAGAGCCAAAATTATATTAATTTCTGTGTTAGCAGGGGTGTAAAGGGACGAGGAATGTAGTACATGCCGAAGTAGCGTCAGACTGGTATACCAGTAGTATATGTCAGAGTATAGTCAGCCATGGCGTGGAGAATGCAAAGGGAGTTAATAATGGGAAAGAGCGAGCAAGCATAAATAGAATGATATAGAGATTATAGAGAGCTAAGGAGGGTGTTAAAAAGTTGGAGTTAGAATACTGTAGGTCGACGCATTGTCAGTCATAAATGTCAGTAGTATAGGTTGACGTATAGAAAGACATGGCTTCCAGTAGTATAGGACATATACATGCTTATAGTGAGCCATTTAGGTGGAGACAATGTTTCGTCAGCCATTTGGGAACAGGGGTACTGGTCCGAATTTAGTCCGCAATTGCATTACACAGTAGTAGAAGCCAATGCTTAATCTGATACAAGTCTTGACTCAGCGGTTGCAGTGAGATTTTTTGTATACTATGATATAGACTTGAAAAACTGCTTTATACTTTTTTGAAAAATCTTATCAGAATCGAACAAAAACTTGAAATGACTTTATCAAGAATGATAATCCAGAATAAATAAAAAACTTATTTCAAACCACATAGTATAGGTTTAATCTTTATTTCCGGTTTAAAGAAAGAGAGTTGAAAGTACGAATGAAAAATGAAATCATTTAGAAAAATTATGTGTAAGGGGCCATGCATAAATTACGTAACACATTTTTTTCCAATTTTGTACCACTCCCGTACCCCATATAATAAGTCGTAACAGAGTGGTTTGACCCTCCCCCTTTCCGAAAATGTTACGTAATTTTTCAAAATATTTTCAGCCATGTCTTATCAAATACAATTTAGTTACTTACTAAATCTGAGACATCCGAATTACCAAATAATTAAAAGATATTTGATAAAGTGAAAAGAAATTTAAAAAATAAAAAACATACAATAAAGGAACTATACACACACTCTTAGAAAACTAAAAAAATAAAAATCTGTGTTATCTGGTAGAAAAATATTAATCGAAAACTTAATTTTTTGATATTTTTTTTTAATTACTGGTTGATATTTCCAATTATATTTAATATGGGTTATGCGTTTTTCTAGATTTTGCGATAGGCTAAACGTGAACTAAAATAAGCTAAAGATTTTAACCCTAGAACGAAGCACCTCTTAAATTGACCCTTATAACGCCACACGTGGGTCTGTCAGACCCATGCTCATATATTTCAACGCCGTAGAGTCAAGAAATCTTATTTTAAGGATCATACATAGGCAGTTGAAAACTGGAAGCATCAAGGAACGCGTAAATAAAAGTAAAAAGTTATTTTCTTGATTAGTTCTAAAGCTAAAAATCTTTAAATTAAGAATTTTTTTTAAAAACATCAAAAATATAGGTTATGCATTCTTGAATAAATATATAAACATGAGATACAAGAAAGGAATAACCGTTGGTTCCTCAGTAAAGACAAGATGCGCTGTAAGGAAAACCATATTTTATTTGCATCTGCTGAAAAAAGTATAATTATTTAAAGCATGTATCAAAGCTATTACGCAATTCATGGATTATTGATGCATTCAAGAGAGACAATGAAGAAAAAATCGAGTTCAATCATTTGTCATTCAAGTCAAAGAACTAAGACCGTTCTTGACGTTCGGATCAATAAAATCAATAATCAGATGAGAACAAGCGAGAATCTTGAGCATTGAGTTTTTTGTACCTATCATTTTTTCAATTATTTGAAATTATTATATAAGGATAGATTTTGTATGCTTGACTTTTTTCGAAGTAAAGGGAACAGCAATTGAAAAAATAAAATGAATTTCGGGAACGCTTTTGGAAAGATTTTAATCATAAAAACTTGCTGCAATCAGATTTTTTAAATTATCTCTGTGAATAGTCAAATGTTGAATACAACGTTCGAACTGAGTAAGATGGTTTCCTCTATATGATACTATGTGAATATCCTTTCTATCTCTGATGTTTTTGCCATATCTTATTTGTCTCATTATTTGAGAAATCATGTTGAATGGATATATCATGCTTTGTTCGCTCACTCCTTGATTCTAGATAAGGAGGATCGTTAATAAGCAAAAACATATTCAATAATTTCGTTAACAATATTTTTTCATTATCAAGCGATAAAGTTCAAGAGTTGATAAATTCCTGTCTAGTCGTGCATCACTATTATGGATCTGCCGTGATTTGGAAAAACATCGTTAACTGCAAAAAATAAAAAAATAAGTCTTTTATATCGTTGAAATCATGAAAAAAGATACACCAGATTATTAAAATAATTGTTCTAAATTGATAATAACTCTACAAATAATTATTGTATCATTTCCACCTACGTTAAGAGGATCACATCCTAATTTATTTGAGTTTTGTTAAATGTATTATTTATTATTTAAATTTATGTAAAGCTTAGTAATTTATTTCAGACTTAACATTTAGAACATCTATTTTGTAATATTTTTTTCGGGTGTAAAAATCTCTCGTTATAATCCAAGTATGTTTCAAATGTTTTCATTTTCAGTCAATAATTATAATTTTGCTGCTACTTAATACATTCGGAATTTATATACTTTTAATAAATAAACATCAATTAATTCCGCTAGAATTTCATATTGTTACAAGTGAAATTTAATAACATTTATAACAATCTTATCTATATTTTCGGTTTAAAAAACATAAAAGAATTATTGATAATAATAATAATAATAATAATAATAATAATAAAGAGCCTCGGTGGCTCAGGTGGTTAGGCGCTCGCACTTCACGTTGGAGGTCCGGGGTTCGATCCCTGAGTCAGAACCAGTGAAAGGTTTGCTATGTATTTTTACCGAGATTTTGATGGTTCGGGTCCCACCTTATGCTGAAGGTCCCCCTATCATGCACTTGATTGTAACCTAGTCAGTGTATGGTGCGCTAAAAAACCAGGCTTTGCCCAATATCTCAAATTAGGCATACTGCTCTTATCACATCACTTGAACGAAAAAATGCGTCCGTGACCTTGGCTTTAACCATCTCAATCCTGAGACAAAAATGAGCAAAATAATAATAATAATACTGAATATTCTTCATTTAAAGATTCAAAATTGACGAATTTCAAATTGAAAGTCTTCAATAATGAAGAATTTTCAATTGTTCTTCAAAATTAAATGATTAAAAAAACGTTTAAATTTACACTTTTTCAAAATATAAGTCTTAATAATGGAATAATTTCCAAATATATATTTTTAAAATTCAAGAATTTATATATTTTAGCTCTTCAGAATTGTCAAAATTTGAATTGCCGATCTTTAAAATTGAAGATTTCGTAATTCAAAACTTCTACAATTCAAAATCATCAAAATTTTATATTCTACAATTCAAAATCATCAAAATTTTATATTCTACAATTTAAAATTTTTCAATTTTGATTATTTACATTCAAAATTTCATCAATTTGGAAGATTTAGGATTGAACAGTCTAAAATTTTGATCTCTAAAATCATCACAATTTAAAAATTTGTATTTATACATCTTTCAAAATGAAACAGATTTCAATTGTAAATCTTCAAAATTGAAGGGTTTCAAATTTCAAATAATTAGAGTTATTAGTTATTAGTCATCAAAATTGAACTGTTCCAAAAAAGATGTTCAAAATTACATACCTCTAAAATATAATTCTTAAAAATTGTAATTTCATATTTTGAAGATTCAAGAATTTTCAATTGCAACTCTTAAAAATTGCATTACTGAATTGAAATTTTTTTCAAATTCAAGAGATTTATACTGCAAATCGTTGATATTGAAGAATTTTAATTGTAAATCTTCATAATTGTAGTACTTTCAATTGTAAATCTTGAAAATTAAAGATTTTTTAATTTAAAAAATTCACAAATGATCACAATTTAAGTATTGTTATTTATACATTTTTCAGAGAAAACATAGACTTTTCAATTTTAAATATTTGATATTAAAGAGCGTTAAATTGCAAATTGTTAAAATTGAAGAATTTTCCATTATAAGTATTAAAATTTACGCTATTCAAAAAAAAAAAAAAAGAAAATGTTAAAAATGACATACCTTGAGAATATAATTCTTGGAAATTGAATAATTGTCATTCCATACTTTCAACATTCAATAATTTTCAATTGTAAATCTTCAAAATTGCAGAACATTGAATTGCATATCTTTTAGAATTGAAGAGTATTTAATTATGGAAATTTACCATTCAAAAATCATTAATAATAATATGAATAGTATGTAGTATTTTATAATAATCATAATTCCATGATTAAGTTATAATTTATAATAATACTATTAATTCGTATTCTTTTGCTTTGGAAGGCGTTCTCTCTAATTACGGCAGGCCTGTTTCTGAGGTCTGTAATTCGAAAAGAGCTATAACTGCCGGTTACAACGTTTTCCTGAATTCGAGCATCCCAATCAACACCTTTAACTGAATTCTCAAAAATTAATTAACGTTTTTAAAATTTTTTTTATTCAGAAATGGAAAGCTCATATACAAATTAGTCAAGAACTAGAATTAAAATCCGCGATACACGCGAATAAATATTCTAGCAGTTTTTGTCGATTTTCTAGGCTTCGTTTATTTTGCAGTTTACGATGTTCTTCAAAATCACGGCAGGGATGGCCCCTCACCACAAAAAGTAATCTTATTTGATAAAATTTAATAACAAATGAAACTTTCTCATTTCTTCATTTATAATAAACAAAGCAGTTATGTGAGTGATGCAACAATGTCTATTTAAGGTTGTGCGATGTATGAAAGCATTCAATTTCCTACACCATCCAGCACAATGTTTCTTGCTTACAATAAAGAGCGAAGACATAGAAAGTTTCAGATTTCAGCCGTGGCGCATGGTGCCGCGGCTTTATGGAGGAGAGTGAGGGCGAAAATGAATTTTCCACGACGACATTGAATTACAGGAGCTGCGAAATAATGAAAGTTGGGAAACGGTTATGGACCTCCGCGCACGAGGTCAAAAAGTCCTGGAGCTGGAGGGGGCCAGCTCTTTCGCGGTGGCTGCTTTTATGAGTTTCGGAAGGCGAGATGTATCCAGATGGAATATGCTGGGGATTCGAAGTTCTTGAATGTTTTATTCACACGTGATACGAGATTCATAGTTACGTGATGCGAAATTTAAAGCTTTTCAACTTTGTGGCCAGACAGTGGACGGAATAAGACGTCGGGAACGCGATCTTCGATACGTATTTCGGAAAGTTTTAGAATTACGATTCTAGAGTTATACATCGAATAGTCTTTTTTAGAAAATGAATGGGAAAACTCAGAGAGAGATGCAGAGATACCAACAATTTATTTTCCCTAATGTAGACGCATTAAGCGTACGTTCACCTCCCTGGATTTTTATTTCCTTATACAGTCGAACTTGGATTTAACGTCGGGTTTGGAGCTGTCCTTGAACCTAACCTACCCTAACTAAACCGGATTTAGCTCAACTCCGAACATAAATAGTTCCTGTTTTGTCACGCCTTCGTGATCCCGCATACCCCGCGTAGCTCCTGACAAGCCTATCCGCGGCGCGCCGTTAATTCTCGAAAGCGGTAAACACACCCTGCGCAGCTCCTGACAAGCCTACCCGCAGCGCGGCGTTAATTCTCGGAAACGAGAAATCCGGGGACGTTAAATCCGAGTGCAACCGTAATAAAAACATAAAAAATTAAAATTGCATAAGGGAGTGTTCAGATATGACTTTTTTTCAAACGTGACTTACGTGTATAAGCATAGGTAAAGTGCGTGACAAGAGGTGAAAA
This sequence comes from Andricus grossulariae, assembly GCA_011634705.1. Taxonomy (NCBI): domain Eukaryota; kingdom Metazoa; phylum Arthropoda; class Insecta; order Hymenoptera; family Cynipidae; genus Andricus; species Andricus grossulariae. Next base: position 22,929 of record JAABKJ010000283.1, read on the forward strand.
TATTGAATTTATTATTCAAAAAATGTCGACATCTTTCACTTTTTAACAGTAAAGAAAGTTTTTCTCTTACAAGGAAAGTACCCGAGGAGTACCTCACCGATTTTCTTCATTTTGTAATATGTCGTTATACATAAAAAAAATTGACACATATTTTTTTACGTGCCAATTTGTCAATTTGAAGGGTGAAAACCACTCTTAGAGTTAACCCCGAAAACATTTTATCTTTAATATTTCAAAAACGATTCAGAATTTTTTAGCCAAACAAACGGCAGCTTATTTCTTACAAAAATACGCTCATCGGGGCATATTTCTTATGTAAAGAGTTTGCAACCCTTATTTTGACAAAGGGAAATGTGATTTTTTACATTTTTCAACACAGAAACTTTCAAATTATCTAAATTTCACTGTACATTGTACTGTTATTAAAAAATTAAAGTTGACATGTTTCGATGTTTTTGAAAAAAAATTCATTGCAAGTGGTGAATTATCCCTACAGTAAATTTATAGCTTTTGGCAAATTAATCACAACATACGTTCTAAATTTTAATTTGAGAACGCTTATTCTGACATATATTTTGCACTCAAAATGAAATAGTATAATCTCATAATAATAAATTTCATGGGAGTAGTCAACCCTCCTAAAAATAAACGTGCTTATGTTATTTCATTTTTAATGCAAAATATATGCCAGGATGAGCATTGCGAGAATAAAATTTGAAACGATTGTTGTGATTGATTTTCCAAAATCAATAAATTAACTGTAGCGATAAATCACCCCTTCAAATGAATTTTTTCAAAAGCCCCGAAACATGTCAATTTAATCCTTAATTTTCCTAATGACAGTACATTATACAGTGAAATTCAGCTGATTTGAAATTTTCTGTATAAAAAAATCATATTCACCATTGGAAAAAATAAGGGTTGCAACCCCTCGACATAAACATATGACCCGATGAGCGTATTTTTCGAAGGAATAAGCTGACGTTTGTTTGGTTGAAAAATTCCGATTAGTTTTTGAGCTATTAAAGAAAAACTTTTATTGGGGGTCAACTTTCAGAGTTATTTTCACCCTTGAATCGACGAATTAGCATGTAAAAAAATACATATCTACTATTTCTGACGTACTAAGACATATTACAAAATGAAGAAAATCCGTGAGGTACACCTCGGGTACTTTCCTTGTTAGAATTAAAGAGTATTAGATTCTTAACAAACATGCAAAGCGATATTTTTAATTTTTAGATATTAAGTTTAAAAAATCACTGAAACAATAATCAATAACTTCGAATTGAGAGCGTTCGAAATTTTCAAAAAATTGAGTGATTTCGAATTGAAAACATTCCAAATAAAACAATTCTAGATTAGGTAACATTTTAAAAAGGATGTTATTTCAAATTGAATGAAAAGGACTTGAACTTTTATTATTTCTTAATAAAATCATTTAAAATTGAATCATTTGAAATTGAAAGTGTTTGAAATAACAAATTTTAAATCAGAGGCTCTCGAAATTGAAAATGCACGACTTAAATTTTGAAAATTAGAAAATTTCACTAGTAATGTGTTCAAATTGTATCATTTCTGATTCAAAGTGTTCGAAATTGAACAATTTTATTTAGAATTGAAGAATATCAAAATTGAATGATTAGGTACAGAATAAAATTTCAAAAATAGTACCATTTTGAAACGTTAAAAATGGAATATCTTTAGATTGGAATTTTGAAAATCGAATCATTTTGAATACGAAGGAATTGAAATTGTAATATTTCTAATTAAAAGCGTTCAAAATTTGATATTTTAAAATTAAAAACTTTCGAATTTCAATCGTTTTCAATTCAAGGCGATTAAAACGCAAGAATTTGAAATTGAAAACTAAATTGAATGTTTTGAAGTCCAACTTTTTGAAAAAAATGATTATTTAATATTAAAATGAATTAGGCAAATTTTTCTAAGAACAAACAATAAATTTACTGAAAAAATGTTCAGTCACCAAGAATTGTGTTTTTTAAATTTTGATATACATAAACGCTTTAAATTTTCAATTACTTTCAGGAAATTCAAAACGTTTCAGAATTAAAAATTTTCAAATTGTGAAGTATACTTTTCGAAATTCAAACATTTCAATTTTAATTGCAAAATTAAAACTTATGAAAGAAAAAAATTGAAAATTTAGCACTAAAAATAATAATTCAGATCTTTAAAATTGTAATCATTCAGAATTAAAAAATGTTTTAATCAGTGAGGTATCAGTTACAGGTAGTTTCATTTTTATCACTTTATTTATAATTATTAATAAATCTTCAAATTTTCTGATCAAATAGTTCTCAATTTTGAATGATTAATATTTCAAATCTTCAACTTACAAACCGGACAATTTTAAGATTTTATAGTAAAGATTAAAAATTAAAAAAAAAAGATTACAAAATAAGATTGCTATATATGATATTAATTTCCGAAAATCCACAATTTCAAGCCTTTCAATTAATTTTTTTTCAAGTTGAGTTTGAAATGTTTAATATTTTGGAATACTTTCAATACAAAAATTAACTTTGTCCAACACCCGCGATGGAAATGCGACTTCTGAGGCTCGTCTCGAGATGACGAAGTTGTCGATTCTTCAACTGATGACGTCACTGAATTCGGTCCATTTTTGCGCTAATTTGCTAATATTTTCGTAATAAATCATTTTTTCTATTGAATTGTATGTGAAAAACAGTTTTTATTTTTTGAGAACTATTTAATGAAATAATACAAGTATAATAATTATTATTCATTACGAAGATATTACAAAAATAAAGTTTTGTCTCGTGTGATTGTCGAGCTCTGCGCTCGTACGGCAAAATACAAACTCGTCTAGAATCGCCAACTTCTATACAAAAATATACTGTTTAAATACCTAGTTAAAAGTAAAAAAAAAGAATACAAACCAAGGTTGCTATATATGATTTCAATGTTTGAAATTGCGCAATATTATAAGCCTTTATATTCAATTTTGTTTAAAGTTGAGTTTAAAGAGTTCAATATTTTGGAACATTTTGATATAAAAAATAATTAAATTTTCAATCCTTAGTTCTAAAATCTTCAACATGAAATTTTGCAATTTTGAAAGATTTCATAGTGACATTATTGTCCAGTCATTTTTAATATTTGAATTTAAATCTACAACATTGTGAAATTTGAAATTAGAAACCTCCATAAATAAGGAAATTTCAATATTAAACTGTTTTAGAATCGCGCATTGAAAACTATAATTCAAAATTGAAATTGTAGAAATTTCAAAGATAATAAATACTTACGATTTTAAAAAGTCAATCATTTTAATCTGAATTATATGATTATGATGTTTTTATTTGTACAAAGAGAGTTGTACGAGGCAAAAAATTTTATGAACTATTTAGTTTAATTTTATAGATAATGAAACTCCTTCCTTGCAGCCGATTCAAGTCAAGTCTAATCTTCGGTGTTGTTTAAGAATTCACGAAATAAATAATTTATTCCTCTTCCTTTTCCAGATCATTAATAACTCCCCCGCGAAAATGGAATCTCTCGAGGAGTTTTTTCCACGAGACTGGCGATTTTTGACTCGTTCATCAATATTGTCCGCATGAGTCAGGACTTCGGTATAAACACCATGTTTACAAGGAATATACGATCCTCAAGGAAATTCCGAACCGTAAACACGCCATCAGGAAGCAGGAGGAAAATTATCCAGTGGTTATTAACATCCTTCATAAATATTCACTTTGTGAAGGAATAGCAAGAAAATCAAGCAGGGAAAGAGAGGAACCGGAAGTTATGAGAAACCCTGAGGAACATAAATCTTTTGGTTTACGCGTGTTTCCGCCTGCGGTGATTTCATTTCGCGAAATCACGGCAGAGAAATTTCTGTCGCGACATGTATAATATTACGGCACCAAGTTACGACGCTGATATCAATTTAAGATGTGCTACAATAAGGGAAATAATAGAATGTATATTGCTCTATATATGCAAAGCCTGTACAGAGTTGTCTCAATTTTCAGGATTAATTTCGCGCGGAATAATTTTCCGAGATGTTGAGAATAATTAAAAGAAATTAGCTGAGTAAGAAATGTTTCTGGTGGTGTAAATACCATGAAAAAATCTTTGCGTAAAAAATTGTCATGGACTGGATAAAACCAGAAACCTTCTCTGAAACCTCATGACACAAAACTATTTTGCATTTTTTTCAGATTCGAGGCACTTATGCATTACGTAACACGTTTTTTGCCAATTTTTTACTCCTCCCCACACCATGTAATAATCCTTAACAGAGTGATTTTGAGCCCTGTGTTATTTAAAGGAAAATGAAAAAAATTTAAACAATATGAGACATGCGAAAAAGGAACTATACAACGTGACCTAAAATAACCTGAATATTTTAAAGAACGATTGCGATCATAATAAATCTAATAAAATGCAATATGGAACAAGATTATATAATTTTCTTACATTTTTTATTAAATCACTTACGTTTAAATTTCAAGCAAGAATATATAAGATTGAAACCCATTACTAAAGGTTCTTAATGTTTTTACTTCTTGTTTAATCTGTCGTCAAATCTAAGGGTTTATTTGTTAAATAGTGTGAAGTCCGATTAACTTAAAAAAATTTAAATAATTTCGGAAGCAGTAGTAGTTTCAAAAATTGTGAAAAAATTTGATCTTATGGATATTTTTTTTAATAAAGTGTCTCGTCCTTAAATTTGGGATGAGTGGTCAAAAATTTTTATAAGAGTGGCTACTCTATCGCCTTTTCCAGCTCCGCCAATTTTTTGGGATGATTAGACGCAGCTCTTTGTTATATACCCAAAAATCTTTCAAAGTATTTAAAATCTTTAGAATGCTTTGAAATCCCTAAATTCTTGTGAATATATTCCTTGAAATTTCATTAAAGTATGCTTGAAGTCTAATGAAATCCTTTGAGATCCTAAGAAGTTCATAAGAATACCTTATTGAGAGCCTTTAAGGTGCCTGAAAAATACTGAAATCCTCGGAAATCTGATAAAATCCCTTAAAATACGTTAAACATCCCTTAGAATCCCTTGAAATATCCTAAAACATCATAGATCCCATAAGATCCTGCCCAATCTTCCAAAATTGTAGGACATTCTTTAAAACCGCATGACATTTCTTAAATCCCTCAAAAGATTAAAATCCTTGGAAATTGCTTGCGGCATATTAAAGGCCATGTCTACGTGTACCGAAATTTGGGTACAAATAGACAAATTTTTATGGTAGAAAGAGGGGGAGCTGGAAAAGGGGCTATTTGTCCCGAAATTTAGATACGAATAGCCGGATTGTTTCGGCATATGTAGACGCTCCCTTTTTTAAACCTCTTCAAAGTTCATTGCAATTCTATAAAATACCCATTATATATTTTATTCAAATCTTTGAAAATATGTAGAAATAATTTATATAATTTACAATCTCTTCAAATCTTTGAAATGCTTTGAAATCCCTTAATTACTATGAAGAAATTATTTGAAATTTGACATTTCTTGAAATTACTTGAAAATTCCTGAAATGTTTGAAGTCCTACGAAGTTCTTTGAGACCCAGAGAAGTTTATCAAAATACCTTATTGAGTCTTTAAAATCCCTTAAAGATACTGAAATACTCAAAAATCTGATAAAATAACTTGAAATCTGTTGAACATCCCTCAGAATCTTTTGAAATATTCTAAAACCTCATAGTTCCCATAAAATCCTTTTAAATCTTCCGAAATTTCAGGAAATTCTTCAAAACACATAACTTGGAATATTTAAACAATCCTAATAACTTTAAAATTCTTTCAAATCTTTTGAAGTCTCTTCAATTTCTTGAAGTCTATTGAAATTCCTTGAAACATTCAAAAATATTCTCAATTCGTTAGAATTCTTTAAAATCATGAACATGTATGTTAATCTTTGGAAATACCTTGAAATATTTTCGAATCTATAAAATCCTGGAGAATTTATTAAAATACCTTATTGACAGCCTTCAAAATTCTTCAAAATTACTGACATCCTCGGAAATTCGATCAAATGTCGTGAAACCCGTTAAAATTTCCTAAAAATCCTTTGAAATATTTGAAAATTTTGCAAATCCTTTGAAATTTTTTGGAATATTTTCAAATACCTTACCTTAACCCGATAAGTTAAAAAAAATGTTGAATGACTTTGCGGGTAATAGTAACTCCAAAAGTTCTAAAACAGACTGTGTTTTTATGAATATTTTTCTACCGAAAATTTTCTACATTAAAATACTAATCTAATTATATTGATATTGAAGCATTTATAATGCTTTTAAAATCTTTTATACTAATTACTTAAATTTACCATTACAATATAATTTCGAATATATGCATTTTCTATAGGGCTGATTTCTTACAAATATAATGTAACAGTATCAATTTACCCCCCCCCCCCAAAGCTGTGACGTAATTTATGAATGGCTCCTTAAGGTAAAAGTCATATTTTTATAAGTGTCTTAGTTTACTTTCCTTCAGTTTACAATGTTTCATTATGACCAATACTAATTATTCTTTGTAATAATAATAAATCGTACCCAAGAATTTATTGTAAAGTTATACAAATTTGTAGGAACGCTTTCAGTTTAAATTTAAACTATTTGTGGTAAAATAGGATAGAGACATATAGAATTATGGAAAGAGGAATATATGTAGCGGATAGGATCGAATTCGATAGATAGTCAATATGAAAAAAAACATTGTTAGCAAAAATAGTCAGAATACAATCTTTCGGAATACCAAAGTTTAAGATGATCGAAAAACAGAAAATCTTGAGAACTTGTAAAGAACTCCAAAAAAAAAATTTGTTGTTGTCAGGATCCGACTTTCTTCGTTATGTCCATCGAAAACAAATTTACAATGCGAAAAGTTTTTTGCTCGTTTGTCTGTCTTTGTTTGTTTTATATAAAATGTAGAACTTCAAGTATTTTAACCTCCGCTTCTTTTGCACATGAGGTTATAAACAACAAATGTTTTTTAACTTTTGACTTTATTTTGACTTTTCATCAATAATGAGAGTTCATCAATAATCAAGAGCCTTGAGAAAGACACAAAGCCGTGTCGAAACGTCGGCTAAATATATCGACACTTTTATTTATTTTTGAAATAAAAGTTTAATCAACACATGAACGGATGACCAAAAAAATACTTCCATTTCTTTCAAAGAAATTACTCATATACAAAAGTATTTCCATTTCTGTTCATTTTCGGATTGTTTTTTAGCTTTTTTTGACAAAGTTTTGGTTAATTCACTTAATAAAAACGGATTAGATACGGAAATGAATATGCAAATTAATGCGAGCGACCCCATATAGGTAATTGTGTGCCCAACGTACTTTCACAACCCTCGAAACATATTTAGCCAGCGGTGGCTGTACCCTCAGGGATGTCGAGTGAGTAAATGATAAATTTCCAAAGCAACGAGTAGATACTTAGCCGGTGCTTGTCTGTCCACTTGAGCGCTTTGTCCTTTTTCCATTCGCCAAGCCGCACTTGGTGCTTTTGTGTATCCTCTACGATGTATATACTGTACAAGAGTTCCTATGTCTATCTTACGTTCATGATCTTCGCCTCCATGGTGTTGCATTCTACGGCTTTTTCATCACGTGTATGGCTCTCAGTGAAATAAATAGAGAATTAATTAGTATGAGAGCTCCCTACACATGAACTACGTTAATTCGTACTTATTGTTCTCAAAGAACTTTTGCAAAATTAATGCGGCTTCTGGAGTACTTAGGAAAATCCTGGGTTCACGCTATCATAGCAGGGATGATAATGGAAATAGTTAGTGCTTTCGTAATGTCAGATACATAAACAAAATAGTATATTTACACCAAGGGAGAGAATCCGAACTTTCTCGACGAGTATACTGAGAGAAACAACTGGTTCTGGCTTACTAGGATTTAACTAGTGTCATTGGTGCGTTAGTAGAATTACTATGTTAAACAAGGTAAATTAACCAGAGAAATTTTGATTAAATTTACTAGTAAAATTGGTAATTTCAACTTTTATTTATGGTTAACCTAAGTCTGAAAAATATTGTAACTTTAACAAACAGAAATTTGTAATTTAAAAAAGAATATTTTGTAAAATCAACCTGACTTTCAAAGTAAGTTTAACCAAAAAATTTTTCAACTAAACTACTGTCAGATAATAATGTTAAGTAAGGTAAAGTGTTATTTCAACCATTTTCCCTAATTACATTTGTTCACAGGTTTAATGTAGGGGAGAGTGGGGTATGGTGTCGGTGCAGAGCACGATGACTATTACATATAACGCCCGTGTCTGTTGGTTTTTGTATCCATTTTTTTGCATGAAAGTAAAATTAAAATTAAAATTATACTCTAATATTGTATACATTTTATTCTACAATGTATATATTATTGAAATAAACCGGGAGTTATATGATGATTACATTTCCCCAGGGTATGAGACACGCTGGACGAAATGCAAGACGCAAGAATTAAGTTAATTTCAAATAATAACGTAGTTAAAAAATCCTTTTGAGTAATGTCACATGTTACCTGATAATTTACACTAAAAAATACAGACATCAAAATCACATTTCAATGACAATTAATAGGGTATTTCATTCAAAGCCTGGTACTACAGTTGACTCTCCCCTGCGGGTGTTTTTCGGATATTAGACTTTGAATCCGAAGTCAAAATTTCGCAATTATGACTACAAATAGCGGATACAATACATCAGAACAATGTTGTAAAAATAACATGTAATTGATTGAAAATCGCCATTTTGGGGATTTTTATGTCACTTCAAATCTGAAGACCAAATTTCAAATATTAAAATGGCGGATCGAATGCGGACCAATACGATCGGTTTCATGTAAAAATGTATGTTCTCAATTACTGTACAGGACCTGACAATTTTTCAAAAGATTTCGATTATTGATTACCAGTTATCGATTATAAGGCTGACATGTTTGATGTCCTATAATTATTAGATGATATATTAGATTGGAACCTTATATGATAAAGGAAAAAAAGGAAACTGGAATCGCTCTTTAAATCTATTTTGCTTACTGTTTATTTTAAGATTAGTAATTTACATATAACATGAAAAAAACTTATCTTATTTATTTTTACAATTCCGTTCCGCCATATTGCATCCTCCGCTTTGAATTTCCAAATAAGGACTTCAGATTCGAAGTCAGCGACATGAAAAACACCTGATTAGCGATTTTTAATCAAATTGGTTTTATTCTTACAACGTTGTTCCATCTGATTGGATTCGCCATTTTCAATTTTGACTTTTGATTCGAAATCAGCGACATGATAAATCCCCCGCATAGTAATTTTCAGTCACATCGATTTATAATTTTCGTCAGCTATAGTGGATCCACTATTTTGAATTTTGACATGTTGAACTTGGATTTTAATTCAGCGATCTCAAAAACACCCTTATAGTAATAGTCAGTGATGGTTTTTATTTACATTTTTTTTTCATAATTCTGGATCAGCAATTTTGAATTGTGACATTTTGACTTTGAATTGAAATGCAACGACCCCAAAAACCACGATTTATATAAATTTTTAGTCATATTGGTTTTATTATACAATTTTTGTCTGCCATATTTGATTGCATTTTCCTCAGAAACCGGAAGTCCTAGACTAAATTAAAGGCCGGATTGAAATTTAACATAAAAGCATTTATCAAAAAATATGTGTAGCACATAAAAGATAATATGTGAGCGCACGTGGAATTTAATGATACAAATCTTTTGTCACAAAATGTCAACTCTAACGTAGATTTTGAAGGTTTTAGCTTTCATTTTAGATAAAAGTGGCAATTTTTATCCAATCCTAATGAGCAAGAGATGATTTTATTCAATCCCAAACAAAAAGAATGGTAAAGAATCTTCTGAGGAATAAAATTAGTCTTTGATCATGACATCATTTAAATTGGATAATAATTAAGGGTTTAAATAAAATTGAAGCTAAAACGCAAAAATTCCTATAATTTTTGTCAGATGAAAATTCAACCTGAACAACTTCTCCTACACAAATCGCAGAGATTAACAATAGTCCTATTTTCGTTGTTTTTGTCAATCATTTTCAAAATTGCTTAATTTTGAAGTCGACTGAATGTAGTGAACATCCTTAAAAATAAGATTTTTTTTATTTTTAGTTCGATTTCTGATGGGGTTGAGATAATCTAGTTTGTAGTAATATCCTCAGTTGCCTTATCTAGTACAGAATTACTAAATTATTTTAATTTTCTTAATAAATTAAATGATTTTTGAAATTATGGATTTCAAAATATGATTTGATTTGACGTAACTTGAAGTTTCTCTGATTGCTAGTGTAGTTCTATACAACAAACTGTTGTAACACTGAACCAGTGAAACATGAAACTATCAACGCTAAATTACTCGTTTCACGAAAATTGAGTTTAAATTCTATTTCGAACTTGAAGCACAAATTCGATTTCATACGCCCTTTGCAGCAAGGAGTTTCTGACATGTTATAGTCTCGCAAATTATTGATATAGATATTTTAGTAAATCGAGTACAATTTTGGTCCTATCACCATTTCTCTTAAATTATTATTTTCGAAAATAATATGTCTACTTTAATGACTATTTTTAAAACCAAATCAATCGAGAATTTTGAAAACTCCTAACAAACGTGAAAATAACTTCTGCAGAAAATTTCACCTTGCTCTCACCCATTAAAAAGTTATGGAGAAAACATAAATTTTCCTGTTAGTTATGTTTGTTTTCTCGAAGCAGGCTTTAAAATTCGATCTTTACTCACGGAACTTTACAACACTAGCTTCAGAGCGATCATTTCGTTTTAGAACCTTTCGTACTTTTCGCAAGCATTATTAAAGTTTACACTTTCTGTAATGGTAAAAGAATTGACAATGAAAGAGGGCTTTAGTGAATTAAAAGGTGACAAAGCTGAAGGATAAAATTCATTATTATATGTTAAACCCCACAAAATAAATTTCCCAGAAAAGTTAAAGAAGATTGGTATTTTTATATTTTTAGTGAAACAAATTTATAAATTTAGTTATTTGAAACTGTCAAGAGCATAGATAAAACAAAATGCAAAAGTTGTGTGCAGTGTAGTCTTACACAGCTAACCTTGATTGACTTCATCCCAAAGAATCTTGCCCTCTTCAGTTTAATTTTTTTTTCTGTCTTGGATGGGTAACAACTGTTTGAACACCTATAAGGAAAAAATCGCTAGATTTATTTATGAAAAAATTCGTTTTATTTTTTTCAAACTGGGATGCTTTTTTTTGCCTAATTTTTTTCGTTTCTAGAATGTGAAAGGACTACTTTATGTTCTTTCTAGATGTGCAGTCATGTTCAAAATTACGCAATTTTGAACTTGATTTATAAAATTGAAAAAAAGCCTATTGATTATTGCAACAGATTTAAGTGGAGAAACCCAAGCGTAACTAATAAAATAATAGTTGAGATCATAATTTTTTATTTAAATGCAGTTATTTCCATTTTTTTCTTCCGTTTAAGGCAAAAGCCGTAATTTTTATTTAATTTAAATTTAAAGAAGCTCATTCTATTCCTTGAAAGATTCAATACAACTTTATTCGTCACATTTTCATGCAAATTATTTTATTTAGAAATAATGTGTACATTTATTTTTCAAGTTGAAGAATCTGCTAAATAATATTGAATAAGAACGCGATGAATAGATTTATAAACAACATTTTGAGAAATAGAATGAGATTTTGTAATTAAAAATGTAATGAAAATTATCATTTTTGCCTCAAGCGAAATAACAAATAGAAATATGTAAATAACTACATTTGAATAAAAAATTATGTCTACAATAGGTCCATTTTTGTATATTTTTTAAATCAAGTTAAAGATTAAGTAGTTTTGATCTTGATGGTGCACCTACAACATCCTTAAGACCAAAAATAATGTAATCACGACACCCATTTTTAAAAATAACCACTCTTGAGACTTCTCTTTCCTAAAAAATATTCCTCCGACAAGAAAATTTAAACTATTGTTGATTAAATAAATAATCTGTATTATTATATCACACATTATCAAAACATTTTCAAGTTCATAACAGTACACATATGCAGAGCATTAATAGTTTGCAGACTGTTGTATTCACGCAGAGCGCGAAGCAATCGCGTAGAGTACTCCTACATTGTCAGGAATATAGAATTTTTTCAAAAATGAATCTAGTGATTTTTTTCTTTTTGGTCTAAAAATAGTTGGTACCCATCCTAGAAAGAAAAAAAGATACAACTGAAGTGGATAAAATTCTTTGGGTGGAAGTCAATCGAGGCTAGCCCTGCTTTATTTTATATCCCTTTTAAAAAAAACACTATTCATGCGAATCTTAATATTAATTTCTGTACTTTTAAGGGATACCTTCAAAATTATCAGGTGATGAATGCAGTTGATTAAAAACAAAATCAAAAAATACTCCTTCTTTTAAGGTCAATTTTCAGGGTTTCGCAGGAAGTGAGGGAAGTGAGGGTGGAGAAGTATGGAAAGAGGACTAAGGGGAAGTAGGGAAGGGGAGGGGAGGTGGTGGTGGAAGAGAGGGGAACGTGAAGGATAGAAGTAGATGCGGGGAGGATAAGTAGTGGTAAGGGGAACGGGGGTTATCAGAGGAGTCACAGGGCCTCCCCTGTGAGGGGGGTAGTATAGTAGGGAAGACGAAGGGGAGGTGAGAAACGGTATATGGAGAAATGGTGAAGAGAAGTGAGGGGAAAAAGTAGGAGAGGGGTGGCTCGGCTGTGAAGGGGAGTGTGGGTATGGGGGAGAGGAAGGGGTAGAGAAAGTAGGGCGCAAGGGGAAAAGAATTGTGTGGGGATGAAAGGAGGATAGGGGTGATGGCGTTAATGAGAATTATGGTAGGAGAAGCAGGGGTAGTGGGTCCGGAGGGGGAGGGGAAGGAGGAGTTGTGATTTGATTGGTAGTAGGAAAGGGGAGAGGACGATAATATAGAAATGATCAGGACAGAAGATTTGAATGACTTAAGAGAACGCATGGTGGCTGCTTTGACTAATTTGTTCTTACAGTCCTCAACATAAAAGGTAAAGGGGAATGTTCGGGATAGTAGTCAGTCATGGAACCTCAATAGTATATTTTATAATATAGTCACTCAGAGGCAGTAGCAAACATCAATATTCAGTCAACCATTTAAAAAAAGTGGTTTAGGTCAGCGTTTAGTCAGCCACGGGGGTAATCAGTACAGATCCATGCTTGGTATGCCATTCCAGGTCAGTCGGTCAGTTCGGAAATTCGGAAACAGTAGTACAGATCAACGGTTGGTCATGCATTAGAGTAAATGGGAAAGGTCAACAGTCGGCATGTGTTCAGTAGTACAGGTCAATGATTAGTCAAGCATCCTGGAATGTAGTAGATAACAGTGCTTAGTGATAAATTTGACACAGTAGTGCAGATCAATGTTCAACCAGTCATTAGAGACAGTAGATCAGATCAGCGTTTATTCAGGCACTTTGGGCCAGTAGTGCAATTCAATGTTTAATTAATTATTCGGAGATAGTAGTGTAGGTGGAAATTTAGTCAGTCAGTGGTTTCGGCAGTATAAACCAATGGCAGTAATACATGTCAGCGCTTAGTAAGGCTTTAAAGGTAGTAGTACAGATCTATGCTCTGTCATCCATTCGAAGCAGTAGGGAAGATCATTGGTTAGTCAGAGATGGGATCAGTTGTACAAGATAATGCGTAGTTAGAACTGAGATCCAGTAGTACATATCAGCGATTCTTCAGTTTGAGGCGTTTGTACAGATCAATATTTAGTTAGTTATTAGGGACAATGGATCAGTCCAGTGTATAGTCAGCCATTTTGGAAGCAGTGCAGTTTAGTCATGAGGCGGCAGTGGTGCAGGTTGAAATTTAGTCAGAAATTGGTTGCGGCAGTACAAATCAATGCTTAGTTAGTTATTTGGGACAATTCTGCAGGTCAGAATTTAGTCATTCATTATGGGCAGCAGCACATGTCAATGTTTAGTCAGTCAAATCTTTTTTAAATTTCTTTCAGAAAAGGACTTCGACAGAAGATGTGTAATGAAATAAATATATATATTTTTTTTACACAATTGGATGATTGTTTTGATTTTGGTAATTACAGGATGCCACTCTCCGGTTGTTAATAGTTCCGAGTTTGAACAAAATATATCGGTAACAGCTTTCTGGTAAAGAGCTTCTAAATATTTTCAGTATAACAACAAGAATAGGTGTAGGTATATACCGACGTAGAGTCACGCGAAGATTGCAGAAATTAGTTTAGAACTCTCTAGCCATGTTGGAAGGACATCAACGTCGCTGTCGCTTTGTTGCTATCAGCAAGAGCTTTATTGCGCATCACCATCCACGAGGCTTCTAGACTAATCTTTCAAGTATATTGCCGAACACACTAACTTAGTGTTTGGTCCTTAATATTGTTAGAATTTAGTGAATATAATTTTGGTAACATTAGAGTGAAGTCTAGGTTATCCACAAAAAATATTTTTGAAATTGAAAAACCCTTTCATTGAAAGACGATTATTTTTTAAGTCTTACTTTCCTAACTCAAAACATTTGATTACAGATTCGTCTAACGCTAGCCTGTGCTATACATTTTTATTCCGGACTAAATAAAGTGATTAAAAAAATTGAACGAATTTCAATCTAAAATGAAAAAAGTAACTAACAAGATTGATATGAATTTCATATTATCAATTTTCTCAAATGCCTGTATATGCTTGGCAAAAGTAAATAACTTGATACAGGTACCTTTGGATTCAGTTTTCTACCCTTTAGCGACCAATTTTAAAGCTCAATGATTTTACAAGGGTTACAAAGCAAAATCGACTCACAGTTTATTTGTGGATGACAGTCTGATTTTTCAAAGGTTTGAAACAAGCCGTCTCATTTTAGGTAAAAACTTATTGCTTGATAAAATTCTGATTAAATTCGTTAAATAGAGAAAATGATATTCGCTTTTATCTAAAGGACTTTTGCCAAATTCTACAGATTCATTTACAAGTAATACTTTTCCTTATTCGTCGCTTCATGCTTATATGTATCTTTTCATACTAGAAGCTTTCTTTAGAAGGCTGTAAGGTTTTCTTTTCCAGCGGAGGCGTTGCGTCATACCGACTTCAATTTGGAGCCTGATTTCTTGCTTATTTACCTTTGCTTGAGGTTTACACGATATAAAAGCCTTGTCAGAATTCGTAAAAGGTATAAACGTTAAGGTACACAGTAAAGTTCGTGAAAATTTTCTTGTAAAAACCTCCCTTGAGATATGTTTTCAAGCCATTTCAAAACGAGTCGCAAGTGTAAATAATATATTTCTTGCAAGCCTTAGAGTTTTTTCTCTTAAATTACTACGTTCTTAAGACTTTACGATCTTTTGAAGTTTTCTACTTTTATTCTTTACAATATGCTCTGCAATCTCCACTACAAGTGATTCACTAATCTTTGAAATAAAAGGGCAAATTAAAATGAAATACCATTACATTGAGAAACTTGTGGAGTAAAAATAGAAGATAAATATTTTTCAAATTTTTTGTTTTAAGAATTATAAATGTACTAAGGATTTTTTGTATTTGGTTTCATATTTACTTAGAAAATATTGATTCTGGTTGAAGAAGTTAATAATTTTTTGTAATCATCTTAACAGTAAAAATCATATTAGTTTAGGAAAAAAACAATGAATTTTCTGGAAATTTTTGAATTTCAGGCACGGAGGAAAATTACAATTTTTCTGTATGAGGTTATAAATCTCTATGGCTCTGAAACTGTCAAGGAGCAATACAAAATATTTTGGAAAACGTTGAATTTTTAACAAAATACATTAATTTTTAACTAAAAACTTTAAATTTTCAACTAAAAACTTTAAATTTTCAACTAAATAGTTAAATTTCCAAATAAAAAAGATCAATTTCTAACTGAAAATAGAATAGTTAATTTCGAATTGAAAAAATTAATTTCCAACTAAAAAACGAATTTTCAATAAAATGGTTAAAAATGAATCTTCAACAAAAGAGTTCAACCAAGTATTTGAATGTTCAACCAATGATTTGTCAACCAAAAAGACGAATTTTGAATAAAATACATGAATTTTAAATTTAATAATTTAATTTTTAACTAGAAAAGATCAAATTGCAACCAAAAAAGGAATAGTTACATTCTCAGCTGAAAGTGATAAGTCTTCTAGAAAGAATCAATTTTCAACAAAGCCAGTGACTTTCTACCAAATAGTTGAATTTTCAAACAAAAAGATAAATTTTCAGTGAAAAATGTAATATTTGATATTTTAGCAAAAAATATTTTAATTTCTAAGCAGAAACTGTTGAATTCATTCAAAAAAGCTAACTCTCAACAAAAGAGTTCATTTTCTATTAAAAAAGACGACTTTAGAAAAAAATACATGAACTTTCAACTAAAAGAGACAAATTTTCAACAAAAAATGGAATGGTGAAATTTTCAGCAAAAAAAAAGTTCAACATAATACTTCAATTTTGAATTTACAGAATTAATTTTTAAAGAAGAATTTCCTAGACAACAGTTGAATGTTTAACCAAAATAGATTAATTTTTAACCAAAAAGTTGCACTTACAAAAAAAGAAAATTTCTACCACAACAGATGAATTTGGGAACCAAAAAGACGAATTTTTAACAAAATACTTAGATTTTGAACAGATTTCTGGTAAAGAGAGAAAAAAATGTCAAGAAAATTGTTGAACTTTTAAGCCAGAAAGGTGAATTTTCTATTATCAAGCCACACACATGAATTAAAAAAAAGAGTTAATTTTCTACTAAATAGTTGAATTTTTAACGAAGGAAGATTTATTTTCAACACAAAATATAATAGTAGACTGATGATGAATCCGAAATGATGATAGAAGTGATGGGGGTGTATGAAGAAAAGCAGGAGAAAAAGCGAGAGGAAAGAAGAAAAGAAATTAAGCGGGAAATGGCCGAACTTAGGAAAGAAATGAGGAAATGGGTAGAAGTTAGGGAAAAGCTAGAGAAAAGGATGCAGACGTTGGAGCAAAGACTAGAAAAGCAGGAAGTGACTAATAAAAAGATAGATGTGTTGGAGGGTAGGATAAAAAAATGGAAAGCTCAAACCGGGAGGTTGGAGGTGAGGAGACTGAGAATATGGAGAGAGAAAGCCTGAGGAAATACAACAAAGAATAGAAAAGAAAGAGAGAGAAGGAATAAAGAAAAAGAAACATAGTGATAAAGGGTTTAAGATTAGAGGGGACGGAGCTAAGGAAGGAGTGGAAGAAGAACTTAAAAGGATTGATGCTAAGGTTGAGATAGATGAAGTGCGAAGTGTAGGAAGGGAAGAGCGAAGAGGGGAGAGAATGGTATTGGTGAAACTAAAGAAATGGAAAAATAAGAGGAAAGTGATGACAGAAAACAGGGTGTTATATGGAAGTTCGGAGAGAATAAAGGATGATTTGACATAGGTAGATAGAAAGATGTAGTATAATTTAAGGAAAATAGCGGAAGAGGAAAGAAGAAAGGGAAGAAGAACATGGGTTGAGCATGGGAGAATACAGATAGAAGGTGTATGGTGGAATTGGGACGAAGGCAGGAATGAGTTAGTAAGAAATAAGGTGTCGGGAAACAAGGAGAGAAAGGAACGGGAAATAGTAGGAAAAAAAGAGACGAAAGTAGGGAAGATTGGAGGATATGCTACTGGAATATAGCAAGTTTAGAAAGAAAGAATAGGGAGTTTATGAGAAATTTGGTACAATGGGATGTAGTAGTGATGCTGGAGACGCAGCTAGGTGAAAATGGATGGGAAAGAGTGAGGGGAAGACTGCCAAGAAGTTACAAATGACAGGGGAAAAATGCAAAAAGGAATAATAAAGAAGGCAGAGCAATGGGAGGAATGGTGATGGGAGTAAGGAACGAATTTATAACATTAGCAGGATAAAAAAAGAGATGAAAGATCAAAACGGAGGATCAATAGGAGAAGTGATAAATTGGGAGGATTGAGGTGGAAGATAGCGGGGGCTTATGTGAATGGTGATATGCAGGAGAAATCAGAGGAAATGAGAGAACTGATGGAAGAAAATAAACAAGATATTAAGCTTACAATAGGAGGAGATTTCAATGCGAGAACAGGAGATAGAGGAGGAAGGGAATGGGGTGGAGAGCGAGGAAGAAAATCCGAAGACAAGATTGTGAATAGGGAGGGGAAAAAATGGTTAAAGAACTTAGGAGAGATAGGATGGTTTATTCTAAGCGGAGGTATAGAGGGGGATGAGGAAGGGGAATATACACGTTCAGGAGGAAAGAGGGGAACGGTAATTGATTACGTGGAAATGGACGACGAGGCAAGAGAGAAGGTTAAGAAACTAGAGTTAGGGAATTATATAGATTCGGATCCCTTTACCATAATAGTGACATTAGAGGGAGAAATGAGTAATAACAATGAGGCTGAAAAAGAAGCAAAAGCAAAAAAAGAGCAGAAAGAGGGGATTGGTCAATGAACGGTAAAAAACAGTTTGAGGAAAAAGTTAAGAATATCGAAATGGGGGAAGCAAATGTAAACCAGGAAACGGAAACAATTATAGGAGAAATAAAATTAGTATTAGATTACGCAAGCAAAAAAGAAGTTAGTGAAGGAGGGGATAGGAGTGGATGGGATGAGGAATGTGAACAGAAGAAGAAGAAAGTGAGATGGGAAGTAAGAAAATTGAGAAAAAGGACAAGCAGTGGAGAAGAATATAGGGGAAAAAGAAGGAGTATACTGAGTTGTGTAATAAGAAAAAAGTGGAGGAAGATAAAAGGTTTCAAGAAGAAGCGGAGAAGGCTAGGACGGAAGAAGAGGTTTGGAAGGTGGTAAATAGAGAGAGAAGGAGAAGGAAAAGAGTAAACTAGGATATTGAAATGGTAAAATGGAAAAAATATTTGATGGAATTACTAGGAGGGGTAGAGAGGAAAGTTAGGAAAGAAGGAGAAGATGGTAGGGATAAAAAAAGGAGCAGGGGTAATGAAACATATATGGGAAATAGGAAAAAGAAGGTTAAAAAAATTGGAGAAGGAGAATGTAGTTATTTGATACGCTGATATGGCCGGTAGTAGGTTATGGAGCAGAGATATGGGGATGGAAAGAAAGGAAAGAGATTGAGAGTTTACTAGAAAGGTATATAAGGTAGACGCTGGGGGTTGACTGAAGGACGCCGGGATATATGGTGAGAGAAAAAGCCAGAGGTATAAATTAAGTTCTAGAGCGGGATCATTTTGTTTCGCAATTTGATGACCAAATAAAAAATCCGAAATCTATATAAAACAATAGCATATAATTTTGATCCATTTTCGGAATGGAATTTATTAACTGGCATTTACTGCGTTAGTATATACTAATTTTTATAACAGAAAAACTAATCACGGAACATAATCAAATAGAGGAAACAATAAATTATATATTTTTCATCAACCCAAAAGATTCACAAAAAACCCACCTGGGTATTATGAATAGAAAAACATTTATTTAGAAATTTTCTCTCAATATGAAATAACGGAAACACACCCCTGAATGTAATCAGGAAAAGACAATCATAAATATTATATTCTTTTGCGAAAAGGCATTTACAAAAACCTCTCTTGGATTTGCATGATAATACAAAATTTTAGGATGCTTCCCCTTGTGTGAAGTAACCAGTAACATCTAAAAAAAATTCCACTCGAAGAAGCTATAATATCACAAAAAAACTGAGCAGAGTGTACTTTCCTTAAATAAAGATTTGTCTGTACTCATGCATTTCAATTAATGAATTTGAAATACTCAGAATTTGTTAGCTTTTACACTTATTTCGGAACTTTGAACATAAAAATGTTGTAAAATCTTTTTTATTCTTTAATTGAATTGGAGAAAATTAGCAACTTTGTCAGTTCAGTTTGAAGTCGTCAGCTGCAGGAAAATACTTTACGATCAAACTTTTTTACACAAAATCTTTTTCTCTCAGAAAAAGACTTTTTTCATAAAATTTGAAGTTCAGCTATTGTGACAATACACTTCTTTAAGGCAGGATTCTACTTTCGAACGCGCGAAAAAAATGTTATGTTTGTACATTTTTTTTAAACATTAAGAAAGATGTTGATGTAGGGTTTGTTATGCTTAATTAGTAGACTTTTAAAGTACATTAAAAAATTCTTTTTAGTTTATTTTATGCGCTCTGTATACATTTAAACGGCACTTTCTCAAAATCATGTTCTTTACCGCTCGTTAAAAAAATCTCCGAAACTACCGAATAGATTGGTCTGAAATTTTTACCACATATTCTATACATATACATTAACCGGTGGTAGCAGATTTTTTCATTTGCATGCAAAAAACTGGCGGCAATAAAATGAACTAACAACATTTTTTAAATGTTATTTAAGAGTATATTTAATAAGCATGACAAATCCTACATCAATATCTTTCTTATTGTTGTAAAAAAGAAAAGTTGCTAAATAGAATTTTTTTCGCGCGTTCGAAAGTAGAATCCTGCCTCAAATGTTTAAATGTAAAAGTTCTTCAACTATTTTCTGACAAAAGATTTGGAAATAATAATTATTATAAAGAAGATGAAAAAATAAATAGACTCACACGAACTAACAAAGTATATGTAGAGAATAAAGAAACAGATTTACGAGCCTATCTTTCGCATAGAAATGTCGTTAATTTTTTTTTTTCGCTTCCAATGATTACAACCGTATATCAAGCTGTTACAGTATTTACCTGTTCTCCACGCAAGGCACATGCTTTTAATGAATTGCACGATACACGAATTCCAAGGTGAACACGCGTTGCGGTTTTTGGCACTCAGCCAATATGCAACATAACTCACACTTTCTTTTATTCTTCAGAACATTATTATTGAATTGCATCGCGAATTATTAATGCGAATAAAACAAAAAATTCTGTTATTTTAATTGTAATTTGTTAAATTTAGAGAAATAAAATTTGTTATGTTTAGAATGCATTGACACTGAAAAATTGAAAATAATCATTTTATTTCATTGCTCTACGTTTAAAATGATTAATTTTCAGTGTAAAATGCTTAATACTAAAATGACTTAAGATTTTAGTTCTTGAAATAAAAACAGTTTAATTTTTTAGCACCTACTTTATAAGTGTACAATTTTGAATATTTCTCACTTGAATATTGTCTTATTTTCAACATAGAAAACAAAGTCTTACATTTCCTAAATTTAGGCCTATTTTTGGTCTTAAAACAAGACCTACTTTCTTGAAACAAAACTTGCTTTACTTCGAGGGCTTCGATTTTAAATAAATTCAACTTTGAATGCTTCTAAATCAAAACTGTTTAATTACAAACGCTTTCTATTTCAAACCATTCAAACTGAAATTTCGTAATTATTATTTGAATTTTATGAAAATACAATTTTGAACCTTAAAATTTAAAATTGTCTTGTTCCAATGCAGATACGTTATAATTACATTCTGAATTCAGTTGATATGTATCTCCTGTTCGGGTTTCGGATTTGAAAATTAAAAAAAAAGTCCTATTGGTTCAAAAGTGTTGAGAAATTTTTTATATGTACAGTTTTTACCAGTAAATAGTAATAAAAAATATTGAATTAAAGACAACATTTTTTGTTCTATTTACTATTGTTAAAAAATGTAAAAAACATGATTTTTTGGATTGTGTTAAATGCTTGCTTTTTTGGAAAAAGTTGAATATGTAGAATCTGAAATATCTTACGCTTGAATCAAGGAAACTTGCTATTATTTTATTTTCGTGGTTCTAAAATCATGAATTTTTACTATTTTTCTGGATTTTCACGGTCTTTAACGATTTATCAATGGTCTAAAGATAATGAAAAAACCTGTTTTTTGTACATTTTCAAAAAATTATAAATTGATAAGGGTTTAACCACTGTTGTAATCCGGTGTAGAATCAGCTATGTAATCCCATATAAGCTTGTGTGATTCAATGTAATCTCGTGTAATTCCATGTAATCTGGTGTTATCCCATGTAATTTTGTTTAATATCTTGTAATATTTCAGTATATTGATAGATTACATTTTTTCAACTCTTTTAATACCTATTTAACACGAGATTAAGCATTTTTTGGCGATATTTTACCTATCTTCCAATATTTTCCTTTTTTTATCCTTCTTGACTGTGTAATCGTCAAATTAATAGGGTAGTTGCATGAATTTCAAATAATATATTTTTCAAATACTGCATGCAATTCTAAAAATATACTCCATTGTTGAGAAAAATGTTTAAAAAGGGTATGGAAAACCTTATTCGAACAGCTTTGGGACCTTTACAATTCGCACTTCCGGAATTTTACAAGGAAGAAAAATATTTAAAAACATAAAACTAAACATTTTTACTTTCGCGAAAATAAAATTTGAACTTAATTGTTTTTTCAATCGAGTAAGTACAGAACTTCAGGTAGTTTTCAAGACAATAAAACAATTCTCTGAAAAAAAAGTTTCTCTATTATATTAAGAATCAAAATAATAAAAAACATTATTTCGGATGAAAAATTGTTAAGGCTTAGAAAAAACTTTTATTTTAACAATGTTTTTTGCAAATAAATTTTTTCTCATTATCGCTTTTTACAAAATTTTGAGAAATGCTCAAATCATAATAGATAATGGCTTATTCTTGGAACAAAATATTCTCTAGAACTCTACTTTTTCCAATTTTCAAGTAAATTTTTCTAGGCTGATATCGTTAACACAATTTTTTTAAAAGGAAGCATTTTTCAAGTAAATAACCGTTATTGCAGATTATTGACTTATTTTTGAAACTGGAAACAGTAGAGTTGCAGGAATGTTTTCTCGAAAAAAAGTCATGATGTATTAAAATTCAATAATTTTTAAAAAATTGGTAAGAAGTGAGGATAAAAAAAAATTGAATTACAAAAAATATCGTTTGAATAATTATTTTTTACAAGTCCTAAATTTTTTTAAACAAAATTCGCTTTTTCTTTCATATTACATGACTGATGATATCATTTAAATTTTTTAAATCATTGACAATTTTTTTCCAGATACCTAATTTTTGCCACGACAACAAACTCAGGAAAAAATTGAAATACATATAAATTATATTTCTGCATTAATTCCTCATATAATCCTATGTAATCTTGTATAATCTTGTATAATCTTGTGTAATCGCATATAACTTTATGTAATTTCATGTAATCTTGTGTAATCCCATATTTTATCTCATACAATCTTGTGTAATCTCATGTAATCTCTTGTAATATTATTTAATCATGTGATATTGTAATCTAGTGCAAACGAAAAGTGAATGGAACAAAAAATTTCATTATTGTTTCTCATTTCCTATTATAGTTTCCGAATTATAATTTGTTAAATGTCCCCGAGTTTTTAGGTCATCCGGTAAAAAAAATATTTTTTCATTAATTTTTTGGCTTAAGAGTTTAATTTCCACATTCGAATTGACTAATAATGGAAGATTATTGAATATACTCTAATATGTGAAAATTTAATTACCCTTGAAGTGTCTTTATTTGACCAAAATAATCAATTCAGAAGCCCCATAAAGTCGTTCGGTGTTATCGTAATACGGGTTTATTATTAGAAGAATCATATTTTTAAGGTGAACATCAAAATTGAGAAAACATTAATAGAAACATATAATTCTTATCTAAAAAAGAATTGATTGTCAGTTCACTGATATGTAAGAACATACTATAAACAAATCCAATTTTGTGGATAACCTTTTTATCTGGCAACAACAAATTTATTTTCATTGCGTGTGTAGTTAGATGTAAGAAGGAAAATAATCGATATTCCCTTAAAGCAGATGATAATTATTATTTTGACATAATTATTTTCAATGATTTAAATTTCGATTCGATTAATTTCACCATTTTCACTCCACCCTACTGAAAAATCTAAAAAAATACTCTACGAGAAATTCATTTGAATTGGAAAAACGCTGATGAAATGCTCTTCCGATTTTCTTCATTAAATAGTTATAAAACGTTGCCCTTTCCCCTCGATAAAGAAGATAGAATTTTTTGAACAAAGATAATGGTTTTCAATTTCCGTGAAGAACAACGGAAATTACAAAAAGGTTTTTATACTAAACGAAAATGAAATGAAAGTCTTCTTTTATTTTCAAAGCTTATACTGTCCATAAATGGTCCTTTTTAATTTTCCATCTAGAAATGCCTTGAGAATCTTTTAAAATTAGAACTGATGTTAAAGATAACAGCGGAGTCCCTTAGTTTTAAATATATCAAAAAGAAAAATATAAACTGCCATTTCAACTCATTGTCGTCATATTCTTTGAATACATTTTGCATTAATGTCATCTGATAAATGTCGGACAGAATATAAAAATGGCGAGAATAAAGCCAGAGAGATTTTTTTGTCGGCGAACGGTTCAATTAATTTTACGCAGGCGGATAGAGATTTATGAATCTCGCTTAGCATACGTAATAAGCAGAATGTTCCATCCGTCAGAGTCAGGAAAAAATGTGTTAATGCTTTTGGCATTTGGCCACTTCACCTTATATTCGTGCACTTCCATTTCGTATAAACCGGAAGTTGGCCAGGGGTCGCAGGACTCGATGCCATCAATTTCGACGATGGGAAAATTATTGGTGGTCGCTTCCACTTTTCCTGAGGGAAAAGACAGCGAGGTCGGCTGCTCTTCTTTTATGATATACCTTTAAAGAAAATGCGATTAACGCGCCACCGCGAACTTGGCTATACGTGTAGCTTTTGCACATAAATTTCAATCACCGGAGCTTTAAAAAGGCGCGAAGAAAAACCTCCGACCTCAGATTCAACGCACCATGCTATTTTCTTTTCTTTTCTCAGAAAAAAAAACATTTTCTCGCTTAGCGTGGTATGATCTCCTTAATTTCAATTAATTACAATTGCAATTAAAAATCAAAAATTAAGGTTTGAAGCAACGACCAAAAATATTTTAGACTAGCGAATTTCAGATTCATAGTATTTTTACATTTAGTGCTCTAATAAATTAGTAAAAATATAAATTAAAAGGAAAATTAATAGAGTTAAGGCACTATGGGTTCTAAGGAACATATTTTCATTACAATTTTTGCGCTTCACGCTGGATTCGTCAATTGCATATTCAATGTTTGAAAGAAAAACGGTAAGTTCTATAAAAAAATGGTTAAGTAGAGGTTTTGTACGCCCTTTTAAAAGGAAGAATTTTTTCATCTAACTTTCTTCGTCTCGTAATTTGAATGTTCTATTTTTCAAAAGCATTTTCGATGTTTAAGATATGAAGAGTGAGTTCTATAAAAAAATATTCAAAGGCTACTTTGCAGGTCTTTTCAAACATTTCACATTGTTTAGCTGAATTTTCTATTTTTCAATAGCATTTTCGATATTCAATAGAAAAACCAACAGTTCTATCAGAAATAAGGTTAAACACGATTTTGTAGGTCTTCAGAAAAGCAAGAATTTGTTTTTTGGTCGTTTTTCGTATGTTGCATAGCTTGGCCGGGAAATGGAATTTTTCATTTTTTAAAAATCATAGTTTTTTTTTAAATAACATTTTTCACGATTAAATGAAAAACTATATATATATATATATTATCAAAATTGGTCTTAAAGAAATTTACGGATGTTTTTGAGGTGAACAATTTTCTTCTCAACATCTTTTTGGACACTACCTGTAAAAATGTTCTACATTCCTATGTTTTGAGCTGTTGCTGAAGAGCTTTTTTTTCATAATGTTATCATCAAAATTTCTTTCTCGTTATGGAACAAAAAGTAATACAATTTTTCAGCAAATATGCACAAGTGAATGGCAAAATGTCAATTTTATAGAAAGATATTACAATAAATTTTAAAATCTCAAATAATATTTGTACTCACCACCTGATTAGAGAAAATCAAAACAATAATATTTTCATAAATATTACTAAAATTAATTAAAATATGATAAATAATAATAATAAAACAATATTTTTTAGTATTCACACATTTCTAAAATTTTTCTTTTTTCTCGCACGAAGCTTGACCTTTTTGGAGAATCTGAAGGAAAAATTCTAAATATATGTTAGCAATTTACAAAAATACTACAGAGACTTACACCGCCATAAAAATCGTGTTTTCTGACTCAGTGGGTCTCAAACCCTGGCGATTTGAATAAAACCGACGAAGAAAAGTTTCACATATAACGTTTACATAAACCTTCTCATTAGGGTGAGAATATAAAAATTATTTTTCGTGTCACCGCCCCCCCCTGTAATGTTTCTCATATTTTTAACAATGGGGTTGTTGTATCTTTCAAATCTATTTTTTTTCTAGTAAAATTAAAAGAACACCAACAAGATAATATAACTACGGAGGAAAAGGTTTTTTCAAATAAGTTTGAATATTTTTTTTTAATGTTTAAAAAGTATACTTTTTGAATTTTTGCGGGAAAATCTGATTGGTTCAACAAATTGCCGGAAGTACTTCAGCCTGGGTAGCACGGTTACCCGGTTGGTAAGGGAATCTAATTTGGCCGCTAGCGATTCAATGTGCAAACGGTGTATCCAGTAAACATAACTTATGGTAAGGTTTATTATTAAACTGTCACAAAAAAATCATTTGAAACTTCAAAAAGTTGACAAAAATTGTCAAACGAATATCACTAACACTCTTACAGATTAAACTAAAATAATATTAAAAGTAATTGAAGGAGATGTACTTGACATAACCTAAATATATGTTTGCTGCTAAAATACTGTATAACAACTGTGCAGCAATAATCGCAACAACAACTGTACAGAAACCTAATAAATATTTTGTGGGAATCATTTTTGTTATTGCAGGGCCGCGTGGCATATTTTAGTGAGCCGTTTCATAAAAATTTGTTTGCTTTGAAAATTTTAATAAATTACGGGTTCAGAATTTCTTCTTTTCTAAGGAATGAATGTTTTTCAAAATAAATTCGATGTTTTTCTAGAATATCGTTAATTTTAAAATTCTAGTTTCATAATTTCCGGAATTTTAAATTTTTGGAGTTTTAGATTTATAATGTCGGGAATTTTAAGATTATCAAATTTCGAAAATTTAGTTTTAAATTTAGGGAAAAACATATTTCGGAATCTTCATCATTTTTATAATTTTGGAAATTTTAAATGTCAAAAAATATTTTAATCGCAAATTCTTTCCTGGTTACAAGTTCTAGTAGGGTCAAGATTAATAAGAAGTTAGATACCCGCATGAAGAAAGTTAGCATGTCTCACGCATGCCAATAAACTTGGAAATATCTGGCTAAACCGTGGGTCACGGCTAAATGGTAGCATGGCTAAAGCCTTACTCTTGTCTGTTTCCCATGCTTAGGACACGCTAGACACAAATGAATATTCTTAAGAACATCCAAGTGTTAGAGAACAGTAGCCCGTGTTGAAAATCAACATCTTATGTTTGCCAATAACCGACGCATCTCTAAATGGTAAGTCCACTACCCGAGTGCACCGGAACGTGCACCAGGTCTTTCCAGACGTCATCTACGAGAACTTTTTAAACATTTAAAATGCGCCAACAGCTAAAATAACTACAAACGATCCGGGTGATCCGTGTCACGTACCAGGTCGGTTAGCACGTATTCTACCAGAAATTTAAACAAATTTAA
Source organism: Andricus grossulariae (assembly GCA_011634705.1). NCBI lineage: Eukaryota > Metazoa > Arthropoda > Insecta > Hymenoptera > Cynipidae > Andricus > Andricus grossulariae. Next base: position 50,546 of record JAABKJ010000283.1, read on the forward strand.
ATTGTGCCAACATTCAAAATAACTACTAGTGGATAGTCGACGATCCGGGTGCACTGGGTCGCTCACTAGGTCATTTAGCACGTATTCCACGAGAACTTTTTTAAAATTTAAATTGTGCCAACATCCAAAATAACTAACAATAGTGAGTCGACGATCCGGGTGCACCGGGTAGTGCACCAGGTAGTTAGCACGTACTCTACGAGAACTTTTTAAAAGTTTAAATTGTACCAACATCCAAAATAACTACGCGTGGTGAGTCGACGATCCGGGTGCACCCGATCGCGCACTAGGAAGTTTAGCACGTATTGTACCCGAACTTTTTTAAAATTTAAATTGTGAAAAAATTCAGAATAACTACCAATGGTGAGTCGACAATCCGGGTGCATCGAATCGCGCACCAAGAAGTTCATCACGTATTCTACGAGAACTTTTTTGAAATATAAATTGTGCCAACATCCAAAATAACTAACAATGGTGAGTCGACGATCCGGGTGCCCCGGTTTTCGCACCAGGTAGTTCAGCACGTATTCTGCGAGAACTTTTAAAAAATTTAAATCGTGTCAACAGTCAAAATAATTACCAATAGTGAGTCGACAATCCGGGTGCCTCAGGTCGTGGAAAAGGCCGTTCAAGACGTTATCTGCGAGAACTTTTTGGAAATTTATATTTTTTTCAATAACCAAAACAGTTCCAAATGGTGAGTCGACGAACGGGTGCACCAGATATTTTATCAAATTTCTTGAAAAATTAGTAGGTTCCAGAATTGACATATTATCGTATACCTGAGTTTTCGTCGAAGTGACTTCAACCCAATGTTGCAAAAACCAAAAAAGTTTTTCTTGATTTTGTGTCTGGTGCATCTTAAAATTATTTTTTGATGAAAACCAAAATCTTCGCCGCAGCCGTTTTTGAAAAAAAATATTTCTGATGTTAAAAAAATCGAATAACTATTCTTTGGATAAATTTCTATGATAAAAACCCTTCATAATTTTTAATCCCAGTTCGTTTCCTTGAAAAAACTTAGTTTATCGAAGTCACTATAATTTTTTTATCTCTTATTTCTTTTACTAGATATAATTAATTCAAGTAGAAAAGCTGTGAATGTACTCATATCCACACTATTGCTAACACTTAACACTTTTTATCCTAAGCTGATAACATTCAAAATTAAGAATTGACTCAAACGACTAAAAAAAAAGTTCTCGTACAGTACTTACCATTGGTAGTTATTTTGGCTGTGGACACAATTTAAATTTTGAAAAAGTTCGCGCAGAATACGTATGCAAAATTACCTGGTGCGCGATTAGGTGCACCCGGATTGTCGACTACGTGATAGACTAGCTGGTGCACGACCCGGTGCACACGGATTGTGGACTCACTGTTGTGTTATTTTGAATGTTGGCACAATTTAAATTTAAAGAAAGTTCTTGTTGAATACGTGCCAAACGACATGGTGTGTGACCCAGTGCACCCGGATCGTCGACTCGCCACTAGTAGTTACTTTGGATGTTGTCACAATTTAAACATTTAAAAAGTTCTCGTAGAGTACGTGCTAGACTACCTGGTGCACAACCCGGTGCACCCGGATTGTCGGCTCACTGTTGTGTTATTTTGGATGTTGGCAAAATTTAAATTTTTAAAAAGTTCTCGTAGAATACGTGCTAAACGACCTGGTGCGCGACCCAGTGCACCCGGATCGTCGACTTGCCACTAGTAGTTATTTTGGATGTTGTCACAATTTAAACTTTTAAAAAGTTCTCGTAGAGTACGTGCTAGACTACCTGGTGCACGACCCAGTGCACCCGGATCGTCGACTCACTGTCGTTAGTTATTTTGGATGTTGGCACAGTAAAAATTTAGAAAAAGTTCTCGTAGAATACGTGCTAAACGACCTGGAGCGCGAACCAGTGCACCCGGATCGTCGACTTAACACTAGTAGTTATTTTGGATGTTGGCAAAATTTAAAGTTTCAAAAAGTTCTCGTAGAGTACGTGCTAGACTACCTGGTGCACGACCTGGTGCAGCCGGACCGTCGACTCACTGTTAGTTATTTTTTATGTTGGCACAATTGAAATTTAAAAAAAGTTCTCGTAGAATACGTGCTAAATGACGTGGTGCGCGACACAGTGCACCCCGATCGTCGACTTACCACTAGTCGTTATTTTGGAAGTTGGCACAATTTAAACTTTTAAAAAGTTCTCTTAGAGTACTTGCTAGACTACCTGGTGCACGGCCCGGTGCACCCGGATCGTCGATTCATCATTGTTAGTTATTTTTTATGTTGGAACAATTAAAATGTTTAAAAAGTTCTCATAGAATACGTGCTCAATGACCTGGTGCGAGACCCAGTGCACCCAGATCGTCGACTTACCACTAGTAGTTATTTTTGATGTTGTCACAATTTAAACTTTTGAAAATTTCTCGTAGAGTACGTGCTAGACTACCTGGTGTGCACAAAAAAATTGAGAAACTATTGATAAGTCCAAACAATTACTTTCACATTATTTATTTGAAAGGATTTAACTTTTCGTAAGAGCCGCAGCAGTGTCATTGTCATTTTCTCGGAATACCGATACTCGAAAATTTCTCCTTATGATGCTTTCCGCGAAATGCGTCCTATATACACTATACGCAGGGCCGAAAGTCACATGTCTACAAAATATTAGTCTATTGATGACACTGGAAATCCAGATATCGTGTATGAAAAAAGCGTGATAGCTCGTTATTTTCAATTAGAATAGTTCATAGATTAAGCTTTAATCTGTTATTTTAGGTGTCTTGTAAAATATTTTGCATTGTCATTAGTAGTCCGGCAGCACAAAGGAATAGTAAGGAGTGGTATCGTCCTATGTGTTTGGTGAGCAGAGGTGGGACGAGCGACGTCTAAGAATTCGTTAATGTTTGCCACGAATGAAAACTTGGTCTCGGTATCGTGCACATGCGCAGAGCTGTTTTCGCAGTC